>WOXC01011529.1:0-172500 GCA_011680675.1 Gymnobelideus leadbeateri | reverse complement strand
TTTGGAGGGCGGTTTTATATAGTGAGAAGAGAAGTGTGGTTCAAGACTGCCTACTTAGCGTGGCTGCAGTCCCAGCTCCTCCCTTACTTTTCTTACCATTTCGCCCGGGACTCTGGACTGAGGTAGGAGCCTGAACTGTCTAGAAGAGGGATCTAATAAATACCTCCCCACCCCACCCCTACCCCCAGCAACCCAGAGGGAGGTGGAGTTGGAGAGCTACACGGAAGACGTCTAGCAGCTGACTGCAGCCTCCTCAGAGGTTCTGAAAGGGTTGTCTTTCTGCTTTTCGTAGTCTCCGAAAGACATGCTAATACATATTAATACCATCTCTCTCCTTAACCACAGAACAGAAAGCACCAAATCAGAAAGGGACGCTCCCCATTCTGTCCCTATAGACGACTCAGGAGGTCCTGCGCCTTGCTAGAGCTGGGGTTCCTAGGATACCCCCAGAAGAAGCAGTGCACGTGGCCTGATCCCAATTCTGCCAGAGGTTGCCACTCCCTTTTGGAGATGTGTCTGAAAATAAAGGCCAGCGAATGTGGTTAAAATAGTTGCAAACATTGTTAGAGAGCTTTAAAGATCGTGAAGCAACACTTTATGCCCATTAAATACTGTAGGTATTGCTATTCCCAGTTTCAAATGAGAAACCAAGGCTGAGAGACGCTAAGCGGCTTATCCCAAGATACACAGAGCTGAGAGGAATTCGAACCCAAAGCTTCTAAAATTGGAATCCAACACAACTCTCCCCACACCAGATTTCTTCTCAGGTGGGCTCATCCCGACCACTTGGGTGTGGAAATTTTTGCTAAATTTTCAAGCAGATTTTTTTTCTGGGTGCACTTTGGTTTATAAGGGTTTGAAATAAAACCCATGATCTCTACCTCCCCACACACCTCAACAAAACCTCTTTGGAATTTTCCTTTCAGGGGGAAAATCAGAGCTTCTTCCCATGCCTGAAGCCCTTCTCTTTCTTGCCCCAGTAACTCCGGGATTAGGTAAAATTTTAACAGAGTAAAGGGGCAAAACCAGGGCCTTCTTTCACTGGAGAACCTTAACCCTACATAAAGTAAGCTGCTTTCCCCAAACATTTCCCATGAAACAAAAGAACAATCTCCAAACAAAAATCAGAAAAGACACAAAGTAATTTCCTTACTGTTTAATATGTTTAAAACAATTCTCCATTGCCAAGAAATATCTTATTTTATTAATAATCTATCTTATTTTCTTATTCATTTTTAAAAAATTTTGAGCTCCAAATTCTCTCCCTCCCGTCCCTTCCCCCCATCGAGAAGCAAATAATGTGATATCAATTATACATGTAAAAGTCATATCTTTTCTTGATCAAGATCATAAACATTTTTGCATTTTGTAAAAGGCAGAAACAATGTAAGACCTTAAGCTGTGAATGAATTTATGAGCTGTGAAATGGTGTTGCATTAAGAAGGAATTCATATATCCCCTTTAAAAGTCAATGGCGGTCATTTTTCAAACCAAGAATGTAATGCCTTGAACAAGACTTGGGAATTTCTTTCAGGCTCACACACTCATACACCCATAATCATATCTTCCCCTGGACAAAGAAAAAAGCCAGTTTGGTAGATGTGTGAATTTCAAGTTGGGTGCTACGCCAGGGGAAACACAGGTCCCTTTGACTTCACCTCCATTTCCAAAGACATAACAATTTGGGGGGGGGCATTCCAAAGTGGATCGTTTTTCTTTAAAATGATTCCTCCTTGCTACCAAAGGGAAGGACGAAGGGACTTTGGTTAGTAACTGTGTTCCTTAAAAGTGTTCTTGTTACTTTTAGACAAATTCGAAGCAAAATTATTTTGTTCAGGTCAGGGGAAGAGAAGGGTTCGACTTGTGAGTTTGGCTGTTTCTCCCCTCCCTTTGATGAGTCGTCAAATACTAGTTTCAATACAATTTTTAGGGCTACTATGATTATCTGGGTTTTCTCCCCATAAACAATATGCCCATATTTAGCTGGAAGGCATGTGCTTGAGAACTCTTGGTCACCAAAATCGTAAGGGAGTATAAATAAATTCTGCACAAAAGTCACAATGGTGCTGAGGGAAAACTTTCCAACAAGCCCAGTGTCCTGTATGGTTCTCTTTTAAAACATGGAGTCCCGGTAGCAAGTAGATTTTCAGTCGGGGTTCCTTAGCCCTAACAAGAGACCAGGGCATTCTCCACTGAAGGAGTCACAAACAAGCCCACATGAGTGTGCTGGTGCAATCCACCAGAGGATCCAAGAGACTTGGGACAGTCTTGTTTGTAGAACTGTATCCCTAAGCCTGCAAACCACATCTGGACCTCCGAAGTGGGGAAACCAGCCTCGCCTGCCTCCTACTGGCAACAGCCAGAGTGCACAGTGACTGTATTTTGCTCCCTACCATTGCCTGCAGGCTGAGCAGCTTTTCTTCTGGTCATAGTTACATGGGGAAAAAGAAAAAGAAAAAAAAGCTGGGTTTTGGGAGTTAGCGCACACAAAGCAGAGAATCAGCTCTCTAGTTCCTTCAGTACCTGCAAAGCATCTCTTCCACTCCTCCTTTCTGGGCGCCATGTCCTGAGGTTCAGCTATACACAGGTATACTTAACATTTGAGTGGATCATGAACAAGAGACAGCATAGGGTACTGGAGAAAGCCTGGCCCTTGAGTTAAGAAGACTTGGGTTAGGAAGACCTGCCTTGGAAACATATTAAATGGCCATTAGGTAAGTAACAATCTCCCAACCAGCAACTCCCTAAGGTAACCCTCTAAGAAGGTAAGTTATAGACAATAACTGATCTGCATTGGTGGAAGGAGTTTCCATACAGGAAGTTCCCTATGGGAGTGGGGAAGAAAGAAGAGTAAATCTACCAGGCATTCCTGTTGCTAACACAATAACGACCCTGAATTTCCTCACCTCCAGTATTGTGATCATTTGGTTTGTGTTTGACCAAAGCATATCTTTTCCATACTGGAGATAACAGCTTCTTAAATTGATACTTTTGGTTGCAATCTTCTCTGGTTCATAGTCTTCACTGCACTGTTGCAGCCTGTTGGAGATGGGGTTTGTTGTTGTTGTTGTTGTTGTTGTTGTTGTTGTTGCTTTGGGATCACAGAAGTTCATTTCTCTTATCAGTGTCTAGGAAATTCATACACAGAATACCAAAGGGCACTTACTCCTCCAGCAAGAATGCCTGTAGCCAAGGGCCAGACCTGACAGGACAGGGTCAGGCCTAACTGCCGAACTCCAAGAATGAGATTAAAACACTTTAATGTACATAGGAAACTTTTGCTAAAAATTGACAGGTTTAGGGTTTTTTTTGGGGGGGGCACTTTTCAGGCATTGAAGATGTTGGCTTGTGAGAAGTGGAATCCAATCTTCTGGATCTGGGACTAGGATTTCAGGCACAGGTGTTTCCTACTGTGGGAAAATCCATTAGGTATGTAAAGGATGAAAGGAGTGTGGGTCTGTCTCCAATCTCAGCTTTCAAAGAAACAAAGAATTAGTAACAATTCATCTGAATAGATGAATACTTTTACATAAATACAATTCTGAAACTCGAGTGGCATAACCCACCCACCCCACTCCCTTTTGGAGCAAGGTCTCAACTTCAGAAGAATTGAAAAGCTTAACTCTCATTAATATTAATAGTAATGAGAACAGATCCCACAATACAAGAAACAGACCTCATACTAGTTCACTGAACTACTTGTGGAGAGCAAAGTAAATACTCTGATTTGTCTTGGGGTAGGGTTAAGGGGGAGAGTTTTATTATACCTGAATTTATAGGAAAGGGTAGATTACTGGCTATTGGAAGTGTCCAAATATACTATGGCTTCATTCTGCCCTTTTGGAATTCGTCATTGCTAAATTCTGAGAAAAATATTGGGGGGGGGGAATATTGGGTATCTACCCTAGGCATCCTGTACAACTACAGCCCCCTCCCACCTTCAAAAAGTAAAGAATCGATTCAAAGGAATCCCAGGTTTGCTAAAGCAGCGTGTTGTAGCTCTCACAAATGGGACCTGGTTTTCTGTTTTATAGGTAAGTGTCGTGTGGGTCTTTAGATTTTATTAGGAAATGGAAACAACTATCCCTACTTCAGATAACAACAGAAATACACTTTCTGGGGGTGGTCTTCTCACCCCCTATCTTCCAGCTCACCAGAAGCATCCAGGGAAGAACACTGGAGAGACAGCCTCACTTCAGGCTCTAACATAACCCTTCCCTCTGCCTGGTCCCTCCCCCCCATCCACGTACCAACATACCAGGGTGACCAGGAGGCGAGGGGGCCTCGTCAAGTCCCGAGTCCAGTTTTCAAAATCCACCTGTAATTTCAAGAGAAATGGGGAACAATTTAGACTAGTTGGGGAGTCTGGAACTTGTTTCTTCCTGCCCTCTCCAGACCGAGCTGGTTTTGCTTTGAGGTTCGAAATATAAAAACAGTAGAAGGTAGAACTAGCATTTATTTCAAAATCATTAGCAATATCCCCTTTTTCCACCCACCACCATCCCCCCGCCCCCCCCAACACACACACACACACACACACACACACACACTCAAGGAGATGAACAGAAACGCCGTTCAGAGCTTTTCCAGGAGCAAGATCTTTTTTCTTCCCTTGCCTTGTGCCAAGACAACTTGCAATACAACCAGATAGCATTAAAATTCAATCAAGAAAAAAACAAGCCTTAAAATATGCTCTTCTTCTCCTTTCCCCTACTACATACAGCACTGGACCCTTCTCCCCCTACCCCCCCCAACAAAAGTGCAGCATCTAGAGGAGAGCCCCCAGAATAACTTCGAAAACTCCGTGTTGCTATTTTTAAAAGCGCCATTTCCAGAGCGGGAAAGGTCTGTCTCCCAGGGCTGGGCCCCAGATGCTGTATTAATGTAACTTAATTTTGTAGCTGCTTCTTCTTAAAGATTATTTGGAATGGATTGTTTCTTTTGTTTACTATCCACCAAACGACCTCTGCTAATCTTATATTTTATCTCCGTAACATATGGAAAAGCCATTTATTCTGGCCAATCACAATAAAGTGAAGAAAACCCCATTTTATGGAAAGGTATATATCACAAGGCTGTTGATCATTAAAGATATGATTACCAGTGAAAACCCTCCAAAGGTGGCACATTTATGCTTCCAGGAACAGATGGGGACATGAATTTTCCTTGCAAATACTTTTGAAATTGCTCTACTGGTAGCAGTATAAAAATGATATACAGATGCCAGGACCAACCAGGCAAGGACAGGAAACCCAGATTTACACAGTAAAGGCTTCACATGCGCTCCGTCAGTTTTGATTGATCTGCGCTATACCTCAGGAACTTGTTGACTGGGTAGGGAAACAGTGCAAATAATTCACTGCAACAAGCCAGATAATTCATCCCGCCAATCGGTCCGCTTCCCTTTCTCGCCGTGACATACGAGCCTTCCCCTCCAAAGATGCATCATTCTCCAGCGTGAGCAATATTCGAGGTATTAAAGGCGCACACAAAAGAAGGCGGGCCCCCTCACAGAGACAAGGAGAAGTTGTTTTGATAATGGCAGCCAGATAGCTTTCCACTTTAAGTCGGGCCAAAGCATTCAGAGCCAATTGTCATTATCATATTGATTAAAAAAAAAAAAAACTTCATCATAGTGCAATTTTGGGTTTAACGCCGACGGATTGGGAAAGAGCAAAGCGTGATCTCGCAAAAGCACAACATTCTGACCGCAGAGACGTTTCCCTGTTCCAGTTCATTGATGGAGTTGATGAAGTTTAAATGAAGCAGACACTGGATAAAAGTAAGGGTATTGACCACTGGGCACCGCGATCTGCGCTTGAAAAGACCCGATACATGCAGAAAAGCAAGATTTGCTAAATGCTCTAATCTTCAATCAAATCTTACATCAATACAGACAAAGTTTGGTAATGAGAGATTCAATGAAGCATGCGGGAGAGAGAATTAATCCTCTTGGTCTAAACTGGCTTCAACTTTGAAGCCTGCTCCGAAGGAAAGACAGTTATCTAAATGCTAAATAAGAAACTTATTGTACTTTTCACGGCATGCTAATCTTTTGTCTATTTCATCTCTATTATTTGTATGCTCGTAGACCGCAGTTGTCATGGTGATTATAGCAAGCCACGCTCTGTGGATGGAGGCGAGGAAACAGCAGTGAATGTGGTAGAAAAAGAAAAAAAATCCACGCAACCCACAGTCCCAAAAAAGGGGGGAGGGGAAAGGGGAGAGAAAAAACACGGTAATTTAGCCCCTTCTCTGATGCCCTGTCTGTTGCGTGCCTCCGCCTCCTCGGGGCTGTGGACACTGAAACTGCACGTCTGCCAAGACGGGGACGATCAGATGGCTTGACCAACTCCCAGAGAGCCGCCCCCTTCCACTCTGGACATAAGCTCCCCACACCCGAGCTCACGCCTTCCCATGGGAGAAGGGCACGATGTGCCCTTTGCTAGAGCTCTCTACAGGGCCGGAGGCTGCAGGTAGGAGCCCCGCAGCGCTTTCCCTCTCCCTCCCGGCCCACCCTCCCGAGAGACTGGAGGAAAGGCTCAGGGCTCCCTTCCACTGCCAGCGCTACCGAGGGATGGCAAAAGGCCCGGGTCGCGGCCCAGGTTCTGTAAACAGTGTGGGGAAAGACGTGGGTGAACGGGGAAGGAAAGCAGAGGACCTTCAGCAGGCCCAATGCGGTCCCCAGAGACTCCGGGGTGTCTTGGGCCTAGGATGGGGAGGGAGTGGGTTCGGTGCTAGGGACCAGAGAGGGCGAGGAAGGAGAGGAAGACCGAGAGGAGGAGGAGAAAGAAAGAGAAGGGAGAAGCAAAGAAAATGAAGGAGGAAAGGAGGAGACCAAGGAAAGAGAAGGGGAAAAGGAGAGGAAAATGAGGTGAAAAGGAGAAGGAGGGAGAAGTGAAGATGGAGGAGAGAAAGGAAGAGAGCACAGGAGAATGGAGGAGAATCGAGGAGGGAGAGACTGAAAAAATGAAAAGGAGGGAAAGAGAGAGGAGAAAGGAGAGAGAAAGAAAAGAAGATAAAAAAGAGGAAGAAGAAAAAGAAATGTGGGTGAAAGAAGCAGAATAGAGAGGAAGGGCGAGCAGGAAGGTGGAAAAAGAATGAAAGAAAGAAGGAAGAGAGAAGAAAATGGATGCGAAGGGAGGAGAAAGAATAGGAGATGAAAAGAGAAAGCAGGGAGAGGAGGGAACGATAGAAAAAGCGGAGAGGAGAAAAGAGGAAGAAGAGATGGAGAGGGTGAAGAGGAAGAAGGGAGAAAGGAGGAGAGAAAGGACAGAGAAGGGAGGGCGGAGGAGCAGAGGGCAGAGAAGAAAGGAAGAGGAGAAGATGGAGAGAAATAGAGAACAGAAGAGAGAAAGTGGGGCAGGAGGGATGGAGATGTGCAGGAGCAGGGCAGCCACGGGCCTTCTCAGCATCTTCTGCCTCCGCAGCCCCGAGGGGAGCCCAGACGCCGCCTCCAGGAAGCCAGGCCGGGAGCCCCGAGCTAGCTCGAGGCGCGGGGGGCAGCGGGCAGAGGCGGCAATCGCATGCTGGACAAAGGTGGCGACCGGGCCTTTTATGCGATTTACAAAAGTTGCCAAATTAAGACGGGATTATAACTGCTCGAGCCCTCTTCGGGGCCGAAAGGTGGGGGGCGGCCGATATAGCCCAGCAGTGTTGATGAAAAGCTTAAAAAGTAATAAAGGCTAGAAGGGAGCGGCCAAGTAACGCGTCCGACTCTGATTAGAGAGGCGAGCGCGCCGAGGCTGTGAACTTGAGTCGTTGTTTGAACTTTAATTTGTTCATTAACAGGATTTGCCCCTCACTGCGAATGTTATTACTTCCCTTTGCCTGCTCCGCACCAACTCCAGGCCCTAATGAAAGAGTCTGGCAAAAAGTTAAACGCCTAGTAATTAACTCATTTAATTGAAAAAGGGAGAGAGAGGGAGAGAGAGGTCTCGCTACTAGCAATAGAAAAGTGACCCGGCAGAAGGAAATGGTCGTGAAGGGCGGGCCGGAGAGGCCTCAGGCTGGGCTTCGGACTGGCCACTTGAGATCGGCCTCCCTGGCCCCACAGTAAGGCCCGCCAGCCTGCCGCCCTACAGTCTGCTTGGTCATTTGGTCACAGCATTCTGCCTCCTCCCTTTCAGGGGGGCCAATCAGCTCCACAGCTCCCAGGTGGGACCTGCCCTCGGTTGTCCAGGAAGCCGGGGGTTTATTTTAGAAGTAGCAAGGAGCTTGGTAGTCAGAACTGCACATTTCTGGGGGAGGGAATATCAAGGCAACAAAAGTCTCTCTCTCTCTCTCTCTCTCTCTCTCTCTCTCTCTCCTCTCCCTTTCTCCCTCTCTCCCTCTCTCTCTCTTTCTCTTCCTCGTCTTCTCTAATCTTCATGTTTGCAGCCCAAAAAGCCACATTATACTGCCTTCCTTTCTCTTATCACCTTCTATATATCCACATTTGGACAGAAGATAAAAAAACCTTGGAGATCAGAACTAAAACTAATCCTCTTTTTTCTCTTTTCCAAAATAGCAATAAGGATCCATTTATCTGCTTCCCCTGGACTTTCTATCTTGTCTTTCCTTCTCTGTCAGCCACTGAAAACTTAGACCCACCCCTCAAATCCGCTTTCAACAGGAAATTAAGCTGGGTCACAATTAAATATTCAGCCACTGGAGCTCTTAACACAGGTATATGAGCCTTTGCATTGAAATCAAGAAACAGCCAACATCATTTCACACCCTTTTCCTTACTCAAAGTGCTAGCTGAGTTGGTTATACCAACACACTCTTTTTTGATTCTTGTCCCTTCCTATCACATTTCATTGGAAGGATAGACAGCTAAGTGGGCAATCCTAGTGGCTCAAGCACTGGGCCTAAAGTCAAGAAGACCTGAGTTGAATTCCTTCTTTAGACACTAGCTGAGTGACTCTGAGCAAGTCACTTCAGTCTGCCTGCCTCAGTTTCCCCAACTATAAAATGGGGATAATACTAGTATCTACTTCCCAGTGTTGTTGTGGGGGTCAGATGAGATAATATTTGTAAAGTGCTTAGCCCAATGTCTGACATACAGTAGGTGCTTAATAAATACTCGTTCCTTCCCTCCCCTCCTTCTAGATCCCTGATTTAGGGCTAGAAGGGACCTTAGGGATTATAGAGTCCCATCCTTATATTTTTTACACATGAGGAAACTGAGGCAAAAAGAGGTTGTAACCTGCCCAGGGTCACATGGCTAGGAAATGTCTGGAGCCACATTTTATCCCAAGACTAGAGCTCTGCACACTCTGCTATTGCTTTCTTTTTTATATTGAGCCCAGATTTGTCTCCCTGTAACTTTCTACCCGCCCTTCAAGGCCTAGGCCAAAGTCCCATCTCTTCTATGAAGAGTTCCATGACCAGTCTAGCTGGAAATGATTTCTCTTTTCTAAATTTCCACAACACTTAATGTTTGTAACAAACCTTTAGCACTTAGCATATACAGGGCACCCCAAAAGTGTTAGTGACGTTTTGAGCTCTCTAAGCTTTAAAGGCCACTAAGATTTGGGGGAAGTAGGTCACTAGGTGGCGCCATAGAGCACAAAGCGCTGGTCCTCAAGTGGGGGAAGACTCATCTTCCTGAGTTCAAATCCAGCCTCAGACACTTACTAGCAGTGTGGCCCCAGCAGCATCATTTCACCCTGTTTGCCTCAGTTTCCTCATCTGTAAAGTGAATTGGAGAAGGAAACAGCAAGCCATTCCAGTATCTTTGCCAAGAAGACCCCAAGTAGGGTCAGGAAGAGTTGGACACAACATGTCAACAACAAAGCTTTTGGGACACCCTGGATAGTCTTGTTTACATCACTAGTCCTGCTTTATATACCTTCCCATTCAGGTCACAATCCCCTTGAGAGCAAAGCCTGTGCCTTGCATTTCTTTATATTCCTGACAGCACCTAGCATAATGCTTTGTACATAATTAATAATTCTAAAAAACCAAACCTTTGGCAAAAGGAAGTTTACTCAACAGTAGCATAGGAAGGATATTCATCAAAGACACAGCATATGTCTCCAAATTTACCATGATGTCCAGATTCCTTAGAAGGATATGTTGAATCCAGCGGCAATTGGAAGTATTTCAGGCAAAAGGAATGCTAACTATTCATGCTTGATAAACGTTTACTGATCAAAAGTGTGGATGGCATGAAACAGGCCTCCAAAAGAATGACCCAAAATCAGGACTTGAGACCAAGGCCACTACTCTTGATCCTGTTAATGTAAACCTATAAAACTTGTCCATTTCCTTATCAGACACCAAATTAGAAATTATGTGTGTATGGTACTCACATTGGGAAAACACAGACTTATCCTTCATGCTCTCTTTCTCCCAAGGAGCCATGCCTGATGTTGATCTGGTCTGCAGGCCTAGATGTCTACACTGGAATCTTTGGGAAACAGAGAGTCAAGGAGGCCATCATTTTGAAGTCACTATTCAGGAAGGCCAAGTCTCAAGAAATTATTATTTCCTTAGGGAAAAGCAGGATTAGAGGGAGCAAGTGCATGTGGACAAAAGGAGCCTCCTTGTACTCAAGGAGATGGGTTCAAGGCACGCCCCCAACACATTTTAGCTTCGTATCTATGTGCAATCATGTCAGTTTAGTTCTCTGTGATGCCAAATACCCTCTAAATTACAGACAACTGTGGTATGTTAGAAGAAGCTCCACATTTGAATGAAGTGTTTGGATTAGATGAAATCTAAGGTCCTTTCCAACTCTAACTCTGTTCATAAATTAGAACGTTCCCTACAGAGATGAAATCATAATCCCAGAAAAAAATTTTTAAATATGAAGTTGGAAAACAAGGAATGTATGGGGGGGATCTAAAAATCCCAGTGATGTCATTTTTTCTTTCCTTTAAATCATTGGATACTATGGAAAAAGTAACAATGAAACTAGGGAGTGGTTGAACAAATTATGGTATATGAATGTAATGGATTACTATTGTACCTTAAGAAATGAGGAAAAGGAAAAGTTTCAGAGAATTCTGGAAAGATTTGTGTGAACTGATGCAGAATAAGATGAGCAGAACCAATGACACAATTTGTACAATGACAAACAATATTCTTTGAAAGACTTAAGAACATTGATCCAATGTAATGACCAACTATGATTCCAGAGGACCAATGATAAAACATGCCACCCACCTTCTGACAGAGAGGTGAGGGACTTGAAATGCAAAATGAGACAGACATTGGACATGGCCAATGTGGGAATTTATTTTACTTGACTATGCACACATATTATTAGAGTTTTGTTTTTATTTGTATTTTTTAGTGGGAACAATGGGAGGGGATTGGATGAGGTCAGGGATTGGATTTTTGTCTCTGTAGCCCTGTGCCTAGTGTAGTGTTTGACAGAATGGGCACAATTTTGGGTATTTGTTACCTTTTCTCCATATACTTATGTGTTCTTCTTTTTAAAAATGTTTTTCCAAATTACATGTAAAAATAATTTTTATCATTCTTTTTAAAAATTTTACATTCCAAAATCTTTTCCTTCCCCTCCCCTCCCCACACTTTGAGGCTGTAAGTAATCTGATATAGGCTATACATGTACAATACATATAAAAAATTTCCATATTATTCATTGTATGTGAGAAAACTGAAAAAGGAAGAAAGAGAGGAAGGAAGGAAGGAAGGAAGGAGAGAGAGAGAGAGAGAGAGAGAGAGAGAGAGAGAGAGAGAGAGAAATAGTATGCTTTAGTCTGCACTCAGAATCCATCAGTTCTTTCTTTATAGGTAAATGCATTTTTCATCATGAATCTTTTGGAATTGTCTTGTATCATTGTATTGCTGAGAATAGCTAAGCCATTCACAGTTGTTCATTGTACAATATT
This sequence comes from Gymnobelideus leadbeateri, assembly GCA_011680675.1. Lineage (NCBI taxonomy): Eukaryota > Metazoa > Chordata > Mammalia > Diprotodontia > Petauridae > Gymnobelideus > Gymnobelideus leadbeateri. The sequence goes on along the minus strand of WOXC01011529.1, from coordinate 160,654 downwards.
ACTGATACTATGTACAATGATATCCTGATTCTGCTCACTTCACTCTGCTTCAGTTCATGTAAGTCCTTCCAGGTTTTCAAAAATCATCCTGTTCATTATTTCTTATAGCACAACAGTATCCCATTGTAATCACATACCACAAGTTGTTCAGCCACTCACCAATCAATGGGCATCTGCTCAATTTCCAATTCTTTGCCACCACAAAAATTGCTGCTATAAATACCCTTACAATAGGTTCTTTCCCCCTCCCCCCTTTTAAAAAAAATCTCTTTGAGATATAGACCTCAGTAATGGTATTGCTGGATCAAAGGGTATGCACAGTTTTGTAACCCTTTGGGCATAGTTCCAAATTGCTCTCCAGATTGATTATATCAATTCACAACTCCACCAACAGTGCCTTAGTGTCCCAGTTTACCACATCCCCACCAACATTTATCATTTTCCTTTTCTGTCATATTAGCCAATTTGATAGATATGAGCTGATACCTCAGAGGTATTTTAATGTACATTCCTCTAATCAATGGTGATTAAGACTGTTTTTATATGGCTGATTTCTTCATCTATAAACTGCCTATTCATATTTCATATCCTTTGACCATTTATCAATTGGGGAATGATTTGTACTTTTATAAATTTGACTCAGTTATCTATATATTTGAGAGATAAAGCCTTTATCAGAGATATTTGTTGAAAAAAAATCCCAGATTTCTACCTCCCTTCTAATCTTAGTTGCATTGGTAGGCACTTTTAATACACATTTGTTGAATTTTATTAAAAGTCTAATTCCATAGGTGATAACGGGAGAACATTGACTCGGATATTAAATACCTCCCACTTTTGACTCATTCTCCAGCTTCTGTTGTCCATTGTGGCCCTTTCTCATTACCTGATTTCACTCCCTAAAAAAACAGACTGCCCTGAATGCCTTTTGAAAAAGAAATAGGGGGGCGGCTAGGTGGTGCAGTGAGTAGAGTGTGGGCCTGGAGTCAGAAGGACCTGAGTTCAGTTCCGGTCTCAGACACTTAACACACACACACACAAAAAAAAAAAAAAAAAACGTGGCCGTGTAACCTTGGGCAAGTTACTTAACCCCAATTGCCCTCCAAAAAGCAAAAAAGAAAGAAAGAAAGAAAGAAAGAAAGAAAGAAAGAAAGAAAGAAAGAAAGGAAGGAAGGAAGGAAGGAAGGAAGGAAGGAAGGAAGGAAGGAAGGAAGGAAGGAAGGAAGGAAGGAAGAGAAATAGCTTATACCTTAAATACAGAAAAAGTGGTATTTCAGTACATAGGGAAGAATACAAAAAGAGGGTTCTATATGAAATTGTGAATCTCCATTTCATACCACTTGCTTTAAAAAGTGTATAATAAATTTTAACATTACTTTTTTTAAAAAAGAAACATTACTTGCTAATTGAAAAAAGTAAGATAATAGTTATGTAGGAACAAAAAAAAGTAAAAATTATGAAAAGAAATGTTCATCTGTTCCTGGTCCAAGCCATTACTAAGAGTTCTAATAAGCCTTTTTGTTCTACAAGGAAACTGTTGAGAAAAAAAGGACCAGAAAATAGTTGAGTTCATTAAGTCTTCTGCTGGGAAAAGTCAACATGAAATATTCAACAAAGAAAGCAGGAAACTAAAGATGGAGGAGTAAGGACTATATCAAAGGCCATCTGAGGTCCACTGAGTCCCTCCTTTTCTATGTCTCTAGTTTTTCAAAGATAACTTTGTCTTGATCCTGTCTTGGCCTCTCAAAAAAAGGCATTCAAGGCCTGAAGCCTTCACTTGGCAAGAGGAATCCACCACCTCTCAAGGGAGACCATTCTACTTTGGTACAGCTCTAATTGTTCCTGACATCAAGCCTGGATGATGATGATGATGATGATGATGATGATGATGATGATGATGATGATGATGATATTCAGTCATGTCACACTCTTCATGATCCCCTTTTAGGGTGTTCTTGGCAAAGATGCTGGAGTGGTTTGCCATTCCCTCTCCAATTCATTTTGCAGATGAGGAAACCAAGGACCACAGAGTTAAGGGAATTGCCCAGGACCACACAGCTAATGTAATAATGTAACTAGCATTTTAAGGCTTGCACGGTACTTTCCAAATATTATCTTATTTTATTCTCCCAAAAACCCTGGGAGGTAGGTGCCATTACTATCTCTATTTTATAGATGAGGAAATTGAGGTAGGCAGAAGTTAAGGAACTTGTCCAGGGTCACATAGGCTAGTAAGCATCTGAGGCCAAATTTGAACTCAGGAAGATAAGCCTTCCTGATTCCAGGCTCAGCACTCTATGCAGTATGGCACCACCTAACTGCCCCTGAGGATATGAAAAGACCTTACAGGGTAGACTCCCCGTGATCCTTGGAAGGAAGCTCATTTAACCCAAACAAACTTAATTGATTCTGACCTTAGATTGCTATGCAGTCTAATGACTGCACCTGAATGTATTCCCATCCCTTCCCCAAGTCTGAACCTTGGATGTTCCCTGTAGGTTGGGATTTGTCTCACTGTTCTCTGCGAATCAGGATTAAAGAGGTTTTGAGCACCCATCAAGCCCACTGCTCTGCTTTCATGACATGAGTTTACATCTGCCCTGTTCAAGAGATTTTTGTGGTCTCCTCAAACAACCCCTTCCAACACTTAAATACCCAGTGAGAACAAGATTGTTTTTCTTTAATGCCAACTTTCAACCCCTCATGCACATTTTTTTCTTATTCTGTTCTCAATGAAAATGGAAAATAACAAATTAACTATTCTTTAATAAAGGGGGCATGTAGGTGGTGAAGTGGATAGAGCACTGGTCTTGGAATCAGGAAAACATCTTGATGAGTTCAAATCTGGCCTCAGACACTGACTAGCTGTGTGACCTTGGGCAAGTCACTTAACCCTGTTTGTCTCAGTTCCTCATCTGTAAAATGAGCTGGAGAAGGAAATGGCAAACCATTCCAGTATCTTTGCCAAGAAAATCCCAAATGGGGTCGAGAGCCAGCCATGACTGAACAAGAAGAACAAAAGAGTCCTTTCTAATTTTTAAAACCATTACTAAAACTTGCAATCCAACTTGATGAACTTGAAAAGTCATTTATCAGGTTCTAGATTCACTAGGCTAGAAGCTAGGGCATACAGAGATAGGGTTCATCCACATTTCATATGGCACTTTTGTTCCTGTGGGATCCTGAGGAAACCCCCCCCCCAGGAGATAATGTAGAGAGAGTGCCCCACCCCATGTCCTAAGATTTTAACCATTCTAATTAATTGTGATCTGTGATTGTTTAGAATTGTAATTTTTTAAAAATCTTGTTTAATAATTAGCTAAGCTTTACTGCTGCTCAAGGTCATGGGCAGGACATTATATAGTGGAGAAAAAACTGGCTTTGGAACTTGAGGAGACCTAACCTCAAATCCCAGCTCCACTAGCTAGTACTTGTATAATATGGGGTGAATTACCTCCCCTTTCTAGGCCTCAGTTTCTTCATGTGGAAAATGAGGACTATGAGGTGTCTAAGGTCTCTTTCAACTCTATAATGATGATCTACAGCTACCAAAAATAACAATTATGTTTTTATCTCTATTACCCATTCACATGGGGCAGCTAGGTGACATAGTGGATGGAGTACTGGGCTGGGAATCAGGAAGGCTCAACTTCATGAGTTCAAATCTGGCTTCAGACATTTAGTAGCTGTGTGTCCCTGGGCAAATCACAGTTTGCCTCAGTTTCCTCACCTGTGAAATGAGCTGGAGAAGGAAATGGCAAACCTCCCCAGTATCTTTGCCAAGAAAATCCCAGATAGGGTCACAAAGAGTGGGACATGACTGAACAACATAGCCCATTCATGCCCTTGAGTTATGTTAGGAGTATTTAATGTACCTATACCCATGCTTACAATCACATAGGATATAAGTGACATTTAATTTCTTAACAAAGATTTATCAGCACCTCTTTGAAAAATGGTGTAAGATCAGTTCTAGGATTTTCAGAAGTGTGGGGGACAGACCTGGTTCTAGTTAATGACACTTCCTTTGCCCTTTCCCCCAACTCCATACCCTTAAGTTTATGTGTCTTCAAAGTCATAGCATAATTGGACTCTCAAATTGTCAATCACCCCAATCCCTGATAAATGATTGATCTTGAGTCATAGGGCTTGGGTTCTACTCCTAGAGCTGTCACTTACCAGATGAAAGACCTTATACAAGTCATTTAACCCTCCGGTCCTCAGTTTCCTCATCTGTAAAATGAGTAAGTTACACTGGATGATCGAAAATTCCTTCCAGCTCTATACTTATGGTTATTATAATCTTCTAGGTGTGACTTTAAAGTAATAACTTTGTTAGCCTTCAAAATATCCATTCAGATCCTTGCATTATTTTAGGTCCCTCAAGGTGGACCATTGTTATTCCATTGTTAATATCATTGGTCAAAACATGTTGTAGCTTCTCTTTTGAAATGGACTTTTTACGAGGTTAAAAAGCAACACACAGGCATCTCATTACTGTATAACCACCACCTCTCTTGATCACCCACCATATTTCTCACACTTTTGGTTCTTTGCAAAAATCAAATCCACCCTCAGAAAATTTGTCAACATCGAGGATGACATTTGAAAGACCATGTTCCAGATTCTGGAAACAATGACCAAAAAAAGCAGTTTCCAGAATTCACTTGGGCAATGAAAGAATGTTGGGAATAAATAGGTTGTCTCCTAAGGTATCTATTTTGAAGAAGCAGAATCATTTGGACATGGAAGTTTGAGAACGAGTGTGTAAAAAAAAAAAACCTTTATGCTATAAAGTCACATTTGAAATGAAAATGATTGTAGTTAGATTTCATCTACATTATTACAATCCTCGTATTCAACAAATGATGAAACAAATCTACCTCCTCTTAGTATCGACGCAGGGAATATTAGTGTGGAATGTTGCTTCTGTTGGCAAAAATAGTCTCTATGTCATTTGGTTGGTTGGTTTGGCCACTTTTTCTTTGTGATAAGAGAGATTTCTATCCTGATGAATGGGGAAGGTGAAATACCTGTAGTTTAAGAAAACAAAAGGTATCAATAAGTCTTTTTTTTTCATCTATCAGCTGATTGGAGAGAAATAGTTATTCTTCAATGTCCTTGCCTCCGCTTTGTCCAGTACAAACACACATCCCTTAGTTGTGCCCTCCAGAAATCCTCATAGTACATTAGCAAATTGTTTTTGGTTTCTAAGGATTTGTCCCTATTACCATGATTTCCTAAGTTGTTCAAACATGGCTACAATCACTCAACCAGAACCAACCCTGTGTATGTAAATTCCTTCCTAGGGCCAAATTCTGTATGTTTTGCTCCCTTTTTTTTCCTGAAAAAAAGACATTTTTAAACAAAAATGTCTCTTTGCTTTATTCTTTGCTTGTTTGTTTAGGAGGTAGAAAAAAAGCACATGAATTTGTTTTAAGGGTGTGTTTTTAATGATAACAAAAACATTTCTTTTAGCCAGATAATATCAGGCAACCTAGCATACCATGCCATGTGACAAGCATTTCAAAGGATTTTCCCCCTGTGGCTATCATTTTTCAATGAAGTATCTAAACGTATTCTATGTGCTAAGAAGAATTAAAGTAACAAAAATGTGCTTTTCATTGGTCACCATCTCATAAACCTTTTAATTTTATCCCTTTCAATCTTACAAGTATTTATATTCGAAAAATAAAGTATGACATTATGAATGGGGCACAGACTTAAGAAATAGAAATCCTATATTCTAGTCCTAGTCTTTGGAATTAAACCCAGTATTCTTGGCCCCCAAAAGCAAAACCAGGACCAAAAAGGTGGATGTTACAAGAGGGAAGATATTAGCTCAATATAAAGAAAAACATTCTTCCAAGTAGAACTGTACAAAAGTGGAATAGATTACTGTAATGTGTAATGAGTTCCCTGTCACTGAAAGTCTTCAAGTGCAAGTTTATTATCCATCTTCTAGAAAGTCAGAGAGAGGATTCCTGCTTCAGGTAAAGGTTGGCCTCTGAGGTTACTTCAATTTCAGACATTCTATGGTCCTATTTTTCTTCTTGAGCTGATGCTTTATTGAAGTTAATTTACCTTTCTATGCTTTACTTTCCTCAAAAACAACATATCAATATTTTCTCACCTCTTTCCTATTTTATAAGGATATTTTGAATTAGATGCTTATGAAACCATTTTCTTGGGGAGAACTTTTTAAAAAAGAAATCACAATGCAATTCAACAAACAGTTATTACCTCTCTATAGATATAATATTCAGTATATATTATTAAAAATAGCTAGTCTATAGATATATGTATATACATAAATGTATATGTATGCATGTGTGTGTCTACAGATAAAGTTAAGTAGAATACACAGTGGGTATTTAATAAACACATTGAATGAACAGATAAATGAAACAGAACCAAGGAATTCTTATCAAGAAAAAAGAAGAAGAGGTATTTAAGGACTTTGCTCTTGGTTTTCTATGTGATCTATGGTAAACCACATAACTACTCTAAGCCTCAGTTTCCTTATCTGTAAAGCAAGAAAGATAAATCCCTCTTTCCATAAAGTTGTGTGCAAATTGAAAAATGCTCAATAATGAACATTATATATTCCAGAATTTTAAAAGAAAGATTCCTTCTAAATACAAGCATTTCACTGTTGGGCAAATAAATACTCCTCTACAGATGGTTTCTTATGGATCTTTTAAAGGTACTGTGTCAATAATTGGTTTAACCATCCTTCTAGAATTGACTGAATCACATATTACAGCACTCAATATGATGAATCCTGAGAAAATTGCCTGCATGAAAAATATCCATGTGCCTAGTCTGGTGTATATATTGTGTTAGCATGACAGAGAACTAAAAATAATTGTATTAAAGTCTGGTTTGGGTCCCTACTCCATGTACTAATAAGTGATGTCTCTGATACATGCAGCATGGAAGATACAGAAAGGTGTTGCATCCCTATTCTTTAATCTTGAAGAGAATGAAACACATTTGCCTGGAGACAACATTTTGGGAGGGGTGAGGCAGGGAAGTAACAGGTAGAGATGGAAAGACAGTTAATTTTTAGTTAACCACAAACTTTAGAAAAGAGCCAATAGGTTAGACCACCATGCCTCTTTTTCTCACTGGCATCTATCTGTATAAGATTCCCTAGGATACTGAAATCAAGCTTGTTTCTGGTCAGCATAATTTTCTATCCCTTCTCTTACCTTTTTTTTCCCCTCTTTAAGTATCTGGAGGGGGCTAGGTGTTGGTTGCCCTGATGGTTAGTATAATGGGCATTTGAAGCACTGGATCTCACCTTCATTGTTCTTACTTTCATAAACAACTGTTGGGTAACATAGCTGCCCTACAGAACTTCTGGGTGGCAAGACTGCTGCCACCATACTATCAGATGAGGGAACCCATTTGGATCCATTGAAAAACTTAGGAAATTGTGATATTAGGAACAAATCTTTAAGAACCAAAACATTTTTCATGTTTTTTGATCATATGAGGATTTCTGGAGGACACAACTAAAGGATATGTGTTTGTCCTGGATATATCAAAGTCAAGAACATTGAAGAATAACCATTTCTCTCTAATCTGATAGGATTTTTTTGTCTTCATTTTTCAATTCTGTTGACATTTTGTTTTCTTCAACCATGAATCTTTCAGTTATTTCTCCTAACACACACATCACTCCCACCACCCCCAATCAGCTAACTTCCTAGTCTCCTCTCTTAGGATTGAACAAGAGCAATAGGAGCCAGGTAAAACCAACGGGCTTAGTAAAAATGAAGGGGCCCTTCTACTAAGGGAAGAGGGGAGGCAAAGAGAGAGACAGACTCCATCCTGGGGACCTGGGTTGAAACTGGATTAAGTGTGGATCCTGTGCAAGCCTTTGCACATCTTTTCCCCTATCTCCCTAGTTTTTCCAATCTAATCCAATCCAATTCAATAAACCAATTTGAAAGGCGCTTTCAATGGTCGGTGGGTCGTTCATTCATTCATCGAGCATTTATTAAGCGCCTACTATATGCCAGGTACTGTGCTAGGCGCTGAGGATACTAAGCCAAAAATAAGGCAGTCCTTGACCTCAAGGAGCTTACATTCTGGAGAAGGGCAGGAAGGGCAAGGAGACAACATATAGATATATTAGTCAATACCATCTCCCAGGTGTGCAAAATAGGCATTGGTGTGGATCCAGGCCAGCCCTTCAGTGACTCCAATACGGCAAACTCGCCACTCACCCCCGCCCCTGCGTTCACTACATTCTCGCGAGGTCCTCAAGCTGGAAAAAGGAGCCCTCCCGCCCCTGCCTTTAAAATAAAAGCGGTTGCGGAGATGGAGGTCGCCGGCGGCAGCTGAAAGATCCTGGGGGTGGCCGAGAGGGCACGTATGGAGTAGCCCTGGTGAGCGCACACACATGCACCTCGTCCCCAGGTGCCGCCAGCGAGCTTTTACCGGCACCTCCTTGCCCCCAAAATACACACACACACACACACACACACACACACACACACACACACACACCCCTGCAAGACTCCTCTGGTGGGGCCCCGACCCTGGCGGCTGAGGATACTCACTGTCCAACCTCGCAACCTGGCCCCGTCCTGGTCACCCGGCGCCTGAAGCCCAGCTGGACAGCTCCAGCTCCCCGCGATGTGTACAAAGAGAGCGGCCTCTACCGTCCACTGCGGGCTGCACAGCCGCCCGGTGGGAGCCCACGCCTTCCGACAACAGCTACCCTTTCCCAGCCAACGCCCCCTCCCCCATCTCCCTCTTCTCCCTCCCTGAACGCGGGGTTAAGGCCCCTCTCCCGCCGCAGACGAACGAGAAACGACGTGGAAATCTCTCTACCCAAATGAACTGTGATATCCTTTTGATGGGTGTAATTTATTCCAAAATAGTCCCTGGACTGAAACGATCAATTAGCAGCCTGAAACGCACTGTGAAGTAAATTGTCACACTATTACAGGATGGTTATCATATATTTATAAGGTGTGTTTTCTGCAATCAGAACCAACAAGGTGTTGAGCGATCAGTCATAAATGCAGTTCTTCAAAAAGAGGAGGGGGCCAGGGAGGGAGAAGAGCTCTGACATTGTGTGTAAGAGAAAGAAAAAAATGTATGACACTTAAGGCAACCGCCTCCCCCATCCCCCGCCCCCGTGTTGTACTTCATCTAGGCAAGTGGGAGGTACACTAGGAATAGGAGACTGGCCACACATATAAACCAGGGGGTCCAGCCCCTCTGACCACCAGGGATGCTTCAGCCTCCTGCCTGGCTTTTGAGACAGGCACAACTCAAGTGGAGAACTTTTCTGATTATGTAAAATACAGATCATAAACTAAGGCTGCCAGTGATTCTCTCTCTCTCTCTCTCTCTCTCTCTCTCTCTCTCTCTCTCTCTCTCTCTCTCTCTCTCTCCTCGCCTCTCTCTCTCTGCAGAAAGCTCTTGGTAAATCTTATTGGTCCTATTCCTGCTCTTCCCCTAAATAGTCCAGTATCTTCTGCTTTAGATTAGCTCTACTGTGACAAAAAGTTGGGTTTTTAATTCTTGCTTGTTTCTGTCATCAGGTTTGAGGAAGCATTCCTATCCCTTCTTCAATTTGGGGTGTCATCCACTAGTCCTTTCCATTAGAGCTGTTGAGGTCAGATCAATAACATATTTTAATGCCCTCCCTCCTTTCCCAAATGGAAAGATAATTTATTTAAAAATCAGGACCCTAGGCCAGATCCATCACCCATCCAGTATAATTCCTTCATTAAAATGTACAGATGAGGAAACTGAGACCTAGAGTGATGTGCAACTTCTACAAAGTCAATCGGTAAATGTGGGGCAGAGCCAAGATTTGAACTTAAGGCTTTGGACCCTCAAATCTTCCCAGCACACTATGCTGTCTCTGATAGCCACCCTGCTATCTCTTATGTCAGCCTCCAAAAGCAAGGGTGCATTCCCCAAGATTCTCTTAGAATGTACTATGAGACCATCTTCCATGATACTTGTATATTCAAAGCATCTGTGATGTCAGGCATGTGGTGCTCCCTTCAGGGATGCAGATCAAACCCATCTACTGTTCATCCTGTGCTACTCTTGTCCAGGTCCTAATAAAGCCTCTGCAGGGGACCCGCCCAAACTGCCAGGCCGTCACTCTTCATCTTGACACTGCTTTGATACTGATGAAGCACAAGGGCTATTGTCCTTCATTTTCTCCCCATGATTAGCCCACTTCCTTTGTAGGTCATACATTTGTTTGATGATATCACTTCTCCGGCATAATTCTCCAAGCTGCAGCCCCACTCATACACATTATGACCCACTGGATGGGACCAACCTTCAGTTCTTCAGCGATGGAATTATTTCACAGTTTTAAGACCCAGGACATCACTAGAATAATAAATACCTTCTCTGCCCCCTTCCTCCAGAAGGTACCCTTCTTCATTCTTCTGCTAGGAGAACACAGATCTAGAACCAAGTTCAATGATCAGTCAGAGCTGGCATGATGCCACTTAGAATAAGAAAACTGCCATCGGGCAGCTAGGTGGCACAGTAAGTAAGAGAGCCAGCCCCGGAGTCGGGAGGACCTGGGATCGGTTCCGGCCTCAGAAAATTAGCACCCAAACATAAAAATGACTAGCCATGTAACCTTGAGCAAGTTACTTAACCCCAGTTGTTTTAAAAAAAAAGAAAGAAAGAAAGAAAGAAAAAGAAAACTGACATCATCTGTCCTATGGGTGTGGCCCTCTTTTTGTCTGTGGTTGTTACGGGGAGAGCACACACAGACCATGGTCTATGATTCAACTTGCCTCATTCCTATTCCCTCTGACATCCTATCAGACCTTTGTTACAGTTTCAGATTTATGCCACAAAGAAGAGGGCTTGGGGAGAAAGATCAGGTTGGGTCTTAAGTGCAGAAGGGAAGTTGTTGATTGGTAAACTACTCAAGTCAGGGGCATGTGGGGGTGGTTCATGTTCCTTCCTCTGCACATAATAGAGCCTGTCAGATCATTAAAATCCAGCTTGGAGTCTTCTCATTTAACCTCCGGTTAAGTTGGACACAAATTTAAGAATTTCGTGAAGATGGGTTTGGACAGAGAGTATATTCCTTCATCTACAAGGTAAAGTCACACCCATACTCTACTCCAAAAGTGGTCAGTTTTGCTCCTTGTTACAGTCGGAAAACCTCTGTCACTGACCTGAGAATATCGACCCCATCTCTCCCAACCCACAGACATGCCCTTCATTTTCAGTCCACAAAGGGATGAGACATGGGGAGGGGGCGGGGGGGGCGGGAGAAAGGAAGAGAAAAAACCCTTCCAACCAAGTCACTGAAGGGTATAGAGCAGCAGAAGCCCTGCCAAAGGAAAATCAAGCAACCTTGGCTTGGAGGGGTCTAGGGAGGGTGCCAAGGAGGTGAGCAGAGCCACCTGCCCAAGGCGCCTAGCCCTGAAAACAAAATGCAGCTTCTTAATGGACTTCAAATTACCAACATCGCTAAACTCTCCCTTAATAGACTTGTAAAGATCTGCTTGCTACCTTTCTCCCCTTCATCTAGAATTTGTAACCAAGAGCCCAATTTTGTCATTTGGAAATACTAATTATCTAATCACGTCCGCCACGCTGCATAACGCACTTGTCTGCCCAATTAGCTAGGACAATTATTAAAATTCGGAGGCCTAATTATGTCTCAATTTAATGCTGGCAACCCCCCATCCGAGCAGTAATTAAAATCCTCTCTTTGCCTCTGCCTTTAGGGCAGGGGATGATTAGGACCTGTCAGGGGGGGTACTGAACCGAACCAGTCAGGCAGATTGCACAACACGACCCTGCATTGTTAAGTGTGTCAACATATTAACCTGAATTCCCTTCAGCCCCCACATAATCACATTGGGTGGAGGAATAAAGGGGCTAAAACATGAAGCATTTTATTAAAAAAACATAAATTCTTTTTAATTAATGCTATAAGAGATCTGATGAATTTCAAGCTTCTAAGTGCTGGGAGACATAAGACTAGTTCATCTAATTATCAGCAAATGTGCTCCTCTCTATTAAATTATTTTTTTTACTTATTTAAAGAAAATGATCCTTTTTTTCCAGTATTTTTTTAAAAGCACAGCCCAGCTAGTTAGCTTCCAGAAATACACTTGATTACCAGTTTCATTTGATGATAGGACACAAGTGAATGTTGACTTCCAAAAGAATCAAATCCAAGACTGGAGGCATAAATAAAAAGGCTAGAATTTAATACTTGAAAGATGTTAATAAAAGTTGAACATTAAAAATCATAATATTGAAATAAATTCAAAATATTTATCTTATTCAGCTCACAAGTTTGAAGTCTGAAATGAAGCCAGTGTGAAGAAAGTGGAGAATAACCCCAACGTGGGGGGAGCTGAAGCAAGTCTGCATTGCTTGGGAAGCACATTGACTTGAAGGGTTCTGTTCAATACGTGCTAACGTGGTCTGAGCGCCCTTTCCCTGGGAAGGATGAGGAATACAAGCACACTTAGAACCTTCCTTCCTTCCAAAGTCAAGCCTGAACACAACGGTTTATTTAAATTTTCATGAATTCAGCTCAGCATTCAGGTAGCTTGTATTCATTTAGTATTTGTCGAGTATTCATTTAGCATGGTCTTGAACTGAATTGTTTCTGAGCAGATAGGACCAAAGAAGGAAACTACCTCATTTGGATCTTTAGGCTTCTTCAGTACACAGATAATTTTTTTTTTTTTTTTTGCTTTTTGGAGGGCAATTGGAGTTAAGTGACTTGCCCAAGGTCACATGGCTACTTTCATTTTTAAAAGAACAATGAGACATTCATGGACTCATACACACATACACACATGTAGCAGAAGGGTACTGTTTTAAAGGATAGGCCTATAAAATAATTTGGTTTTGACTGAATGGCTTAGTGTTATGACCCACACCTTCTATTAACCTGGATTCTCCTATCTGCTTCTGCAATCTGTCTATTGTTTTGGTTGAAGAAAATCTAGCCTTACACAGATATGTCATTGGAAAGCAGAGGGGTATTTTAATAGGCAAATAATGTCTTAGTATGATTATAAAAAGTTTTTACTTCATGTACCCCTGAAAGTATCGTAACCCAAAACCACATACTGCAAATGGTTTGAATGTAGGAGCAAATATGAGAATCCAGATTTTATCAAGCCAAATATTTGCAAAAATGAGTAAAATAATGTCACTGCTAATTATTTTCCTTTAGAAAAGATGTATTTTCAATTAAAATGTTATTTATGATAACATGTAATGGATTTCACATGTTTCTTGGACCTTTTCCCATAAAAAAATCATATACTATATTTTTTTAATAAATATTTTTTAAAGTTAGCAGTTTTAGTTTCCAATGTGGTAAATATATATACATACACGTGTGTGTGTGTGTGTGTGTGTGTGTGTGTGTGTGTGTGTGTGTGTAAAACAAAAGCCCTTTAGGGTCCTTAATATTATGTAAAGGAGTCCCAAGACCCAAAAGTTGGAGAATCTCTGCACTTTACGGTGCCACATATCTTCAGTTCCCTTCTTGGAGCAATAGGCTTTGTAACTTTATTAGTTCATAGACCTGATGTGGAAATGCCTTCTACCACTACCACCACGGCAGATTCCTATTCTGAAACCTATAGTCCTTTTTTTTTTTTTTTTTGCTTTTTGGAGGGCAATTGGGGTTAAGTGACTTGCCCAAGGTCACACAGCTAGTTTTTGTGTTGTATCTGAGGCCAGATTTGAACTCAGGTCCTCCTGACTCCAGGGCCAGTGCTCTATTCACTGTGCCACCTAGCTGCCCCCTGAAACCTATAGTCTTGAGAGGTGTCCCTTTGGCCACTGAGAAGTTAAGGGATTTGTCCAAGGTCACATAACCAGTATCTGTCTGAGATATGGCTTTAACTGATATTTCTGAGGCCAGCCCTCAATCTACTACAGATAACATGTAAATTTATTCATGCCAGTGACTGCTTTAAGCAAGGGTACTAAAAGAGACCAACTCAGAGATCAGTGGAAAGACCATTTGCTGCTGGGAGGGCTAACTGAGGTAACATATTTAAAGCAATTTTTTAACTCAGAATGCTGTCTCTAAAATCAAGCTGTTAATATTACTGTTATCATTAGCAAACCCTGAGAAGTCGCCAGACCACAATAATGATAATACTGATACTTACATAGTTGTTTAAGGTTTGTAAATTGCCTTATATGTCATCTCACTGGAGACTCCCCACAGCCTTCCAAGGTAAGTGTTACAAGTATTATCATCTCTATTTTTTACAGATAAGAATACAGACAACAAAAGTTTTAAGTGACTTGTCCAGTGTCACACCACAGATAAGCCTTGGTACTGTGCAATACAGCTTTAATGTCATTTGATGAAATAAAAACATTTTTTACTGATTGTGTATATTAGGTGCTGCAGGGAGAGAGGGCAATTCTTTGTGTCTAAATTTTCATATTCTCCAACAATACGCTAAAAATATTATCTTAATTCAGTGATGATAAAAGTAGAGGTCCTTGTTCCTTTCCCACCTTTGGATAAGAGTGTGATTTGGTTCTCAGTGAAAAAGCTCTCTCTTGATCCCAGCTGCCACAAGCCCCCTGCTAGCAAAGGCAGTGGCTACAGATGGTCCTTGCTAGCACAGTTTGGCTTGAGTGTGGACAGGCCCTGAGGCATTTATGTTGCATAGACTGGGGGAGGGTAAGGCCGCCCATTCTGCTCTCCCACTGTGTGTGCCTATATCTTGAAAATGGCCTTGCTCTGAGTCTCTTTGGATGGCAAACCAAAGTGCAAATCTGTGTTCTGACTTGTTCGAGAGGCTGTCAGCATGTTTTCCTCTTGTCAGCAGCAATTGACTGGTCAGGCTCACCCTGTACAGCAATTGTAACAGCTCATTGACAGACCAGTGACCCAGCTGGACCTGATAATGGAAAACTATTGATTTTTATGGGCTCGACAAATCTGAAACGAAGGACCAATGTAATGTCATCAATTGTCTTGGACTCTGATAACCCAGGGGAAAAAAGTTTCAGAGTTCTTCTTCTGCATTTCCTGAGAATGTTGGCTTAAAAATAATCACAGACACAATCACTTGTAAGCTTTTCTTCTTAAATTCACAAAACTAGTCAACTATTTCTTAAAGGCCTCATTGTTTGAAGAACCTGTGTGTACGAGGTGGGGGATGTAGGTGGAGGATGGGCAGTGGAAGCTGAAATTAGTTTGCCAACCTGCAGAGATCAAATATATTCTTCAAGAACAAACAAAGGGGGCAGTTAGCACAGTGAACAGAACACTGGCCCTGGAGCCAGAAGGACCTAAATTCAAATCTGGTCTCAGACGCTTGACACACTTAATAGCTGTGTGACCTTGGACAAGTCACTTAACCCCAAATACCCTGCCTTCCCCCTCAAAACAAACAACTAATGAAAAGGATGCTTTAGAAAGGATAATATTTAAAATGGTTTCTATCACAAAAACAATTATAAAGGAACAAGGAAAACAAAATAGAATTTAAAATCTAGACTTATAATAACCACCTCATACATAAGACCAAGAGAAAAATGATGGCTTGCTCAAGTTTACTTGATTCAAGGATGAGTGACTTGGGTCTTAAAAATTCTGTAATACAGTGTCTTTCACAAGCATGGAATTGTTGAAATCCACCCCCCCCCAAAAAAAATTTGTTTTCCTCTTCAGTTGACTTTCGAAATCATAAAAATGGCTTAGTCAGCTTGGCAATACCAAGAATGTTGTACAAAGCTACCACAGACTCAGCATTGGGTTTCTGATGGGATGATATATTCCCTAATGGCCTTGGTTGAATGAAACTTCCTTTTAAGAATAGAAGGTGGCAACAAGGATATTGATCTTGGTTGCTAACCTGATATATTTAGCTCATAGTTAGCCTGATTAGCAGCACTACAAGAAGCCTTCCAGAGGAGCCTGACCTCTGGGCAGAATGGACTAGAGCAGTAGAAAAGGCAGATAGAACATGAGGGACTTCCATACTTATTCTGTCAAAAGGGGCTGAAGACATTAGTCTTAGTGATGAGTTAGAAATAAGTCCTGATGACATGAAAGTGCTGAAAATGAGCCTGAGCTTTGTGGCAGGCTCCTCTTGACACTCTGCTGTGATCTTCCTACCAGACACCTCTCTGATATTCTAGCACAGTCAAAATTAACTTCACTGTTTGGCTGTTCAGTATTAAAATAACAAAAACCCAGAGGCCCAGGACCAGGACCTGGACCCCGACACAGAAATATACTTATATGCTGGGCTTAAAAATAAGACCCACCTGGGAGTAACATTTGGAGAAATACTTCTTAAATGGTTCGAAGATCATACGTGTATGATTCTGCAATGTGCTATTTCAACTATTATACTGCTCTGAATATAGGGGAAAAAACCAAATCTCTTTCAATCAAACAAACATTTAACAAAGAAATGCCTGTGTACAGAGCCCTTGGACCTTTGCCTTGCTCCATTACTGATGATGTAAGTTATTAATAAGGGCTTGTTAAAATGAACTGGATCCCCAACGAGCCTTTGTCTGAAGTCTCACACTTAAAAGTGAACACACCAATTAATTGTTACGGAAGGTTTTTTTCCTCTAATATTATGCCTAATCTAACTTTCAGCAACTTCTATCCATTGATCCCAGAGCTTACGGTAAACAGTTGACATTGTGTCTTACAAGGCAGGGAGGACCAGTGAACAAAACCAGCTTTTCTGAGCTTGTTAGATGGAAAGCAATGGTTGGTATGGGCTTCAGATATTTTTTAAAATGCAGGTGCAGCATCCACCAAAGTTCCTACAGAACACAAATGCTGGGGGGCCAACAAGCACCTTCATCCCACCTGAATTGTTACCAGCTCTACTTTGAGGCCCAAAGCTCTAATACTCCTTTCTGCTACCTCAGTTGTCCTAAAAATAGATAGAATGCTTTCCTGCTCTAGGATGACGAGAACTTTACTTCCCACTCCTACACTGCACAGCTCCTGGATTGAGATCAGAATACTCGGCTTTGAATCCTGACTCCAACTTGTCAATCAGGGAAGCGTGTAAGGTGACAATGTTAGCATTCCCTTTCTCATTGGGCAGGTTGTGAGGAAAAGTTTTTTGGGTTGTATCTGAGGATCTCAAATCCTTAATTAGCATCTTTATCTGAGCCTCAGCCATTTGAGTATGAGATCTAAAGTCAGTTGAGCAGAACCATCCTAGTCTATCAATAATATTCCCTACACAAGGGAACACACATATATAATTCTACTTGAATTATTGATTCTAAGAATGTTCCAAAATACTCGATTTTTCAGTGGTTACTTTCACATTGTTGAAATCTCACCTGTTTGTTTCGCAACCCAACATTTCACTCTTCTTTCAATTGTGGAAGGACAGCAAAAGGATCAGGTTTTAATACCTGTTGTTTTGCTTCCTTTCTAAATCAGTTCTTTCCTATGGATAGAAAGGTGCAGGGCTATGGTGTGGAATGTGGTATATGCTACCACAGAGTCCCAAGGTTAACTTTCTTCAATTGTTTTTCATTGTGCGAACAGTTCAAGAGTATGCATATGTGTAGGAGGTGGAGCATATTAGGAAATGGCCACCATTGAAAAGCAAAAGGCATCATTTTTTTCCCCTTGAGTCAACAGCCAAAGGCATCATCTTTCTTTTCCTGGAAGCCAGATGGAGTCCATTCCTATGAAACTAGCCTTAAAATTCCAAATTTATGGGCTTGGGCCCTAGGTCTGCCACTGCCTTGCTATGTGATGTTGGACAAATTGCTTCCCCTCTCTGGGTGTGTCCTCAGTTTCCTTAATTATGCATTCCAGAAATATAGAAGGCAAAGGCTGTTTTTCTTTTTCTGTCCCAAGATCTGCCAAAGAGAGTTAATACTTGTTAAAATTGAAATAAACTAATAGAATTATAGGTGCAGAGTTCTAACCATGTCAACAAAAAATCTTCCCTGGACAACCAGTACTGGACTTCCATGTGATCAGAAAACACATGCTTATATGAAATGCTTTTGCCACTCTGTTCCAAAAATGTCTGTGAAGCTCACTGTGGAAAAGGACAAATGATTTAAGACTTTTTGAGATGTTTTCTGTTTGTGTTGTCTTCATGTCAGCTACAGAGGGAAACCATGTTAACTCTCTCTTGTTCAGCTTCATTCTCATGTCAATAAAATATTCTAACTGCTGCTTATGAATGATCATGCTTCCTTCTCTGAAATCCCATGCATTACTAGAAGGTAGAGAGTTGTGCATATTGTACTGAGGATTTGACAATAGAGGTGATGTGACCTACCAGGGGAAAAAAATTGATTCTCCTTCTGAATGACACTATCTTACTGGTAGTAAGCTCTGTAATAAGCAAGTAAGGGTAAGGGTTTTGAGGGTAAAAATAATGAGTTCAATTTTGGACATATGTTTCATTTAATGTATCTACAGGATATCCCACCTGAGATATGTAATAGGTAGTTGGAGATGTGAGAATGGAAATCAAGGGAGAGGTTAGAGCTGGATAAGTAGATCTGGGAATTATGCATATAGAAATAATGAACACTTATGACATCACCAAGTAAAACAATATATAGGGGAGAAGAGAGCCTAGGATAGGATACACATGGTTAGCAGGCATGACCTAGATGAAAATCAAGCAAATGAGATTGAGGTGTGGTCACAGAGACAGCACAATCAGGAGACAAAAGTATCACAAAAACCTAGAGAAAAGAGAATACAGAGACAAAAATGATCAACACTGAAAAAGGATTCAGGGAGGACCAAAAAAGGTCAGTCCTCCTTGGAAGAGGTGGGTGAGACATTGGGGAGCTGCTAGCAATTGTATGGCAAAATACTTAATTTATGAAAGGTAATAGTATGAAATAAGGTTTGAAGAATTAAGTAGGGCTCCTATTTGTGGACGGCTTTAATTGACAGGCTAAGGGCTTTTATTTTATCCTACGAGCATGAGGATTAAATATTTTTAAAGTAAAATTCTGTAAGTTGATAAATAAAATATTTTTGAACAGGCAGTTACATGTATATACCTGGCCCCGTGAATTTCATTTTGGAAATTACCTGAAAAGAAAAAATAAGACCAGAGGTATGGATAGTAGAGGTAGTAGAGCAAGTAGGAAGCTGCTGCAATAGTCCAGGTGAAAGATAAGTTAAGAGCTCAATCCAGGCTAATGCAGAGGTATAATGCAAGAGATGTGGAAGAAGAGAAAAGGATGGCTTCACCAAGGCTGCAAGCTGAACAGGAGGAAGGTGATGTCCTAACTCTGAGGAAGTAGAGTTCAGAAAATCAAATCTATAGGTACAAGGAACCATAGTTATCAATCACTATACTGCCCCCCCCCCATTCTACAGATGAGATAACTGAGGCCTCAAATTGTTAAGTGATGGGCCATATTCAAACTTGGATCCTCTTACTTAAATCCAGTACTCTATTCATCGTGATAAGTTTGAAGAGAGGTAGGTCTAAGGGTGTGTGATGAGGGAGATGCTCTTTTTAGAAATATAAAGTTTAAGGCACTATAGAGAGATAAAAAGTAGTTAGATAGCAAACAGTGACCAAAGTGCATAACCGGAATTCAGGAGGGAGATTATTAGAGCTGAGCATATAGTTAACATTTGAACCGAAGGGCAACTCTTGCAGTCAACTCCCAATCATTTACAATAAATCAAGAGTCATTGTAGGGAAGTCCATTTTTAATTTTTTTAATGTGAGCACTCACATCTAAGAAACTGGCAAACATTACAAACCATTGTTTTGTTGATTTCTAGACTGAAGAATTAGAGAAAATGTTAAAAACGGAATAAATTTAAAGTGCCTTGAGTACATCTTTTCTTTCTCCCCCTCCAAAGAGCTGGTTGTTGAACATTTACCAGCACATCTCTGGCTTTAACCCACAGGACTTGATGAAAAGAAAATAGCCTGGATGCAATTTCTGAGCAACATGACCCTTGCTAGGGTGGCAGATATAAGATGATCAGCAACCAAGAAAGACTACTCAATGTCCAAGAAGTGGCCAGACAAGAGAATATGAAGAGTGCAGTGAGATTAATAAGGTCCGTCTACTGAAAAGCAGAACACAACATTCCAAATTTTAATAAGACTCACTTTTCAACAATTCATTGTTTGGGATTAACAACGTTTACTGCTCCTCTTCATAAATGGAAGCAGCAGTGGAAATGGTAAGAGGGCAGACAGTCCAGGAAGACCTGAGTTTGAATTCTGCCTCTGACCCTTAAGAGTTACCATAAGCAAATCACCATAAGCAAGTCTCAACTTCAGTTTCTTTTTCTTTGGCTGGAGAGAACCACAAAGCAATGCTTTAAGGGCCCAGTGAGATTATGAACTGAAGTGCAGGGAAGTTGCAACTTGACCTAAATCATATATATATTCTTAGAGCTCAATGTTAAATCAGATTATAACCAGTGTTTCTCCAAATAAAGCTAACAATAGAGGAATGTTCTTTGGAGTCAGGAAGAGGTTACAGTTCTCTATCTCTGACACTTAACTGGCTGCACGATCCCGGAAGCTATTAAACCTTTCTGAGCTCAAGACCCCGACCCCTCCTAAGATCAGAAGTCACACTGACCTGTACTGACGGAAGGATTGTATTTACCCAAATTTCCTGATACAAGCCTCATCTTTATTACTCCTACTGATCTTGTAAGAGGAAGCTCCTGGTAATTACGGGGGGGAAGTACCAAATATACCCTCACTGAACTGAACACAGGTCAAGATAGCAGGTGGGAAGGCCACATTCACCAGTTCACTCTTCAGGGCAGCTACACAGGTTGGCTCTACATTGATGCTTGGATAGAAGAAGCTACTGTAGACAGACAGCTCTCAGCAGGGAGAACAGTATGCATTTGCTTCACTGTTTACATTATCAGTGGAAGGTCAATGTTTGGCTCTTAATGACACTTGCAAGACTGTGTTTTCAAATTTATGTAAAGAGCTTGATTTATTTTCATGATATTTTCAACAGCTGAGACAAAGCTCTCAAGTGCCTCTTGTGGCATTCTCTTCCTATCAAATGCAACAATGATTTAATTTTGCACCTCTACATCCCACCAGATTGTTTAAATTTAATAGAGGTAGAATGACACATTTTTATTTGGTTTGGCAAGTCTACTTTTCTTATGTGCTTACCACAGAAAAATATTCTTTTTACCTTCTATGCCCTTTTAAGATCCGTTAGCAAACAATGAAAGCTGGTTTAAATAAATTAGAAAGCATGGATGAGAGCTAGCAAGAACAACAGAGTGCACATCCGAGTCATATACAGCAGGACAAGGACAAAGGTTAGCTTACATTCATTAGGAAAGAATTCAAGTTTTCTCTCAAATACTGGTTGCATTTTAGATGGAGGTGGAGGTGGAGGGGAGGTGGGGTGGGGTGGGGTGGGGTGAGGTCCTTTTGCCATGACCTCTTATTTATGGAGTTCCCATCTCCAAAAGTCAAACTGTTCTTAGACTACATCAAGTTCATAGATATCACTGTTTTACTGAAAAAGAAAGCAAGCACAAAGCTCATCAATTGGTAATGGCTAAACAAATTATGGCACACAACTGCAACCGAGTTGTAAGAAGTTATAAAAATGACCCTCAAACACTGGGAGACTTCTACAAACTGACACAAGGTAAACAGAATGCAGAAAGTCATGGCAATGCAAAAGAGAAAAAAACAAGTCTAGGGACTAGCAATGCTTCTAACCCAGTGTCCTCAGACATTATCCTGGGAAGCAATTCCCGTGGGGATGCAGCAACTGCTCCTGCAGGTGCCAAAGCTTCAGGAAGACCCAGAAAACAAAGTTCTTGCCACTGAAGCCTCAGATGTTGTCAAGTGGTTCAACATCAGAAATGTCTACAACTTTATCAGCAGAAGCCATGTGGAAGACCTTGAGGACATTCCCACGGGACTTGGAGATAAAATCTTCAGTACATGCTGTCTCCTTGGTTAGAATGGCAGCTCTTGGAGAACAAGGTCTGCCTGACCTTTTCTGTTTGTCTTGCCAGTGCTTATCACCAACACTTCTTCATTTACTCCTTTTTTGTGTGTTTGGCATATGTGAATACTTTCACGTTCCAAATTACATGCTGAGCTCCTTGTTCTTTTAGAAATGCAATTCCCAATCATTTGTAAAAAAAAAAAAAGTAAGACAAATTTATACAGAATACATTTATATAAACAGCTCATATTTTTAGAACACATTTAAAAAGTGTATTCTTTATACAAACCCTAAGTAATGTGCAGAGTGATCATTTCTCATAATTGGTTAAGTATCAAACTACATCTTTTCTAATTCTAGGATTCCTAGACATTTGAGCCTGGATCCTTATTTACAAAATGGGGTAATAAAGGGTGGCTAGGTGGCACAGTGAGTAGATCACTGGCTTTGGAGTCAGAAGGACCTGAGTTTGGATCCGGCCTCAGACACTTAACACACTCAAACAAAAACCTAGCCGTGTGACCTTGGGCAAGTTACTTAACCCCAATTGCCCTCCAAAAAAAAAAAAATGGGACTTTATAGGACTGTTCAACTCAATTCCACAAAACACTTTTTAAGCATCTGTCTTTTGCAATGAATGTTGTTAGGGGCCAAGGATAAAAAGACAAACAATCCAAAGATCCTGCTCTCAAGCAGCTTATATTCTACTGGAAATGTTTTAATTGTGAGCCAATCAGAAATATTATCAAAAGATCTTAGTCTACAGGCTCCATCTGCTGTTCTCTCTATTCAGATCAATGAGAGAACAGTTAAAAATCTTGATATGCTTCAATGATTATTTCATCCTTCAAAAAGTGGAGGACCTGAAAAGGAGGAATTTTATTGTGGATCTGACTCTCACCTATTAAGATAAAGTGGTTGTTGGGTGAAAATAATGGAAACCTTGGGGAGAAGTAACTACCCCGTCTTGGAATTTATGTAGAAGATGAAGCATAGAAACAAGAGTCTAGCAAGTAACTGAAAAGGTTTTTAAATATTCAGAGTAGGAAAATAGTGGTATTTATATAATGGAAAATGAAAGGAATATCTTAGAAACATAAGGCAAATGCCCCAATTTTCAAAAGTGGGAAGAGAATCAATTTATCTATTATTCAAAACTGCTGGGTGGGCAGGTGAGTCATTTTATTAATCCCTTTCCTCTCTACCTTTCAGTGGGTAGAGCTAGTCCCAATTAACTCTTCCCTTGGGGTATGCCTTTCTTTCAGCCACTGCCACCACTCTTTTTAGACATAAATTTCTCCTTTCAAAGGGATGATGGCAGCCTAAAACTCACTCAAGCAAGCTATGTTGGTGATTACTGACTTGTTTAAGCCTAGGAGAACCTCTGGTAAATGTATTTCACTCTAAGAAACCATTAAAATAATTCAATAAATTCTTTCTCTTTGAATGAGCCAGTCAATAATTTCCTTCTGAGTTTTCCTAATTGCTGTTACCCTTAATGATAGGATATACAGAGTTTAACAATTGGCTAGCTTTGATTAAAAAAAAATAATTAAAGCAAATTATAGATGCTAAAACTTCTATATATGGGAAGAGAGACATCAAGACAGTACTCTCTTGGGGCGGCTAGGTGGTGCAGTGAGTAAGAGCGCCAGCCTCGGAGTTGGGATGACCCGGAATCGAAACCTGCCTCAGAAAATGAGCACCCACACATAAATAATGACTGGCCGGGTAACCTTGAGCAAGTTACTTAACTCCAATTGCTTTAAAAAAAAAAAAAAGACAGTACTCTCTTCCCAGGAGCTGAAGAAAGCAGAGGCAGGAAATCTTTGTGCATTAGCCTAAAAATCGACATATTCCTCCCTTGCTCCCAAGCCATTATCATCCTGCTTTAGTATTCTGGTCCTGGGGCATCACGCTGCAGTCATCCTGGCAGGTTCCCAGTCCCCACTCTTCTCCATCCCAAGGTTGAGGGAGCATGTCATCTGTGAACTTTCTGACCAGTTTCTCATAACCGTCTTTCAGACCATCCAGTCCTTCACTCTCAGGGTCATCTTTCCTTTTCCTAGGCATTCAATCCCTCTCTCCTAAAAACACACATTGCAGAAATCCAGAAGCAGTTGCATAGAAAGAGAGACAAATGCCTTGTCCATTCTCAACTGCCAGGTCTTGCCACTCACTGAAAAAGAGGCATTAGACTGGTAAGATTCTCTACAACAGGTTATTATACAACAGGCTAGTGAATATCTAGAAAGAGGAGTGACCACAAATTTATTGTTCTGTATTTTTCTGGATTATCGCAAGCTTTTATTATTTATTATTATTATAATAAAAAGGGAATAACTGAGCCATGGTATACAAACAAGTCTCAATGCCATGCTCTCTCCTGAAGTGGAGTATGGTCAGCTAGTCTTATAAATGGGTTGTGAAGACAAAGAATATATTAGGTGTAACACAGACTGGAAAAATGGGTGGCAGCACATTTTAGGAACAGGAAATGCCAAGTTAAAATATTAACAAAGAAAAGTATGGTTACCAGTGACCTATTTGTAACCGTGTAACATCTAGGAAGAAATATTACAAATTGACCAGACGCTTTCCACTCTCCAGCATAGAAGAGAATTCTTTTACATGGGAAAATGTCTGTTTTTTCATGTTAAGGAGATCTAGCATTCTCACAAGGGTACTACCCTGATTTTCAAAAAAGGTAAGCAAACCATTTGAAACTAAGAGGCCAGCGAATTTGGCTTAGTATTCTACTATATATATTTGCCTTTTGGAGGGCAGTTGGGGTTAAGTAACTTGCCCAAGGTCACACAGCTAGGTTTTTTGTTTGTGTGTGCGTTAAGTGTCTGAGGCCAAATCCGAACTCGGGTCCTTCTGACTCCAGGGCCGACGCTATACTCACTGCGCCACCTAGCCGCCCCAGTATTCTACTATATATTTAGAACAGATTATATTAAAAAGATATAAAGAATACATGGAGAAGGAGGCAGTTATCACAAAGAGCTAATGAATCGCCTCATCAACATGAAGGTATTTGTAGAACCTATATTTGATTACATGCTAGGGGAGCGGGGGTATTTGAAACTTAAGAGATTGTGGAACTGA
The DNA here is from genome assembly GCA_011680675.1 of Gymnobelideus leadbeateri. Lineage (NCBI taxonomy): Eukaryota > Metazoa > Chordata > Mammalia > Diprotodontia > Petauridae > Gymnobelideus > Gymnobelideus leadbeateri. The sequence goes on along the minus strand of WOXC01011529.1, from coordinate 135,583 downwards.
ATGTTGTAAACTAAAAGTAAACAAAAAGACGCCAATTATTTTTAAAATAAATAAATAAAGCTATTTGTTAAAAAAAAAAAAAACCACAGGTCAGGTCAGATGAATCTTGGTTTCTTGCATTTTTGTTACTGCTCAGGTTTTTTTGACTGGTTATAAGGCCACTATGGCTTGGAGGATACAGAAATAAAAATGCCTTGATTCCAGTAAAGTATATGACAGTCTTCCATATTGTTTTTGTGTTTGTTTTTAGGAAGATTAAGAGATGTGGACTAGATAATAGTGTGGTTGGCTGAATGGCAAGGCTCACAAAATAGGTGTTAATAGTGCCAACTGGGAAGGAAGTCTCACTGCCAAAAGCAAAGGAGCTAAAAATTCTTGACTTATATTATTATTAATTTAATTTTGGGGGGAGATGGAGAGAAATGAGGATCAGGTATTAGGAACCTGATTCTTACCAATAAGGAATAAGATTAGAGATCTGAGGCAGGTAACTGAGTATGAATAAAAAGCCTTGGCAGATTCCTGTAAGGAAAGTTAGGAAGACAACAGTCTATTACGAGCCAAGGATTGCCACACCGATGAAGGATAAGGAAACAGTTTTTATTTTATTTTACTTTTTATTTTTTGTGTTTTTGGAGAGGGAAGGCAGGGCAATTGGGGTTATGTGACTTGCCCAAGGTCACGTGGCTAGCTAAGTGTTAAGTGTCTGAGGCTGGATTTGAACTTAGGTCCTCCTGACTCCAGGGCCAACGCTCTATTCACTTCGACACCTAGCTACCCCAAGAAAACAGCTTTTAAAAGTCATGTTTTGAGGGGGAGGAACCCTATATTTAGGGAAAGAGAAAGAAAAAACATCTACTTGAGGTAGATGGACAGATGATAATAAATGAGAGAGACAAGTTGAACTCAACTTAGATTTTTTTGTTTTACCTACTAAAGAAAATTATCTTGAAATTCAAAGAAAAATAATTATAACTAAAAATCAAAACAAGTGAAATGGTAAAGGAAGAAGCCTATCTCCTATAAATAGCTGGCCTGAATGAACTAAACACTGAAAACATGTATTAAAGTGCAAACCACTTTTTGATCACTGAGGCATCATGGTAAATGGGCAAGTGTTGGAGGACCAGAGGTAAGCAAACATTTCAATATTCAGAAATAAGGATATGGATACTTCAAATTATAGGCCACTGAACTTAACATTTATTTGTGGCAAAATTCTAGAAAAGTTTATTAAAGTGATGGTTTCTGAGAACTTAAAAACTAGAAGAGATTATTATTACAATCTGGTATGTTCTCCCATCAAGAACAAGTCATGGCATAATAATTTTATTTCCTTTCTAGACAGGGCTACCAGATTAGTGCATATGACAAAATATTATGTTATTTTTTTGTAAAAATACATTTTATTCAAGCCTTTTCTCTTTTCTCACATAGCTCTCCAGACTAACTTACATTTTGTGACAAATAAAAACAATTAAATACATTTGACACAGAGACTGTGCCTGAAAATATAAATAATGTTCTGTCCTGACAGACCTCCGTATCTCTGTTCCATGAAGGAGGTACGTTTCATTATTTCTTCTCCAGAATCTTCACTGGTGTTTCCATTGCTCAAGAGTTTGACTTCCTTTTAGGGATCGGTTTCATATGCAGGTTTCTCCTTTTCAACTCAATAAATTTCTGTAGTCATTGTTTATATCTGTTCTCTTTGTTCTCCTTACTTTACACACCATCAAGTTCAAATAAATCTTCTCATTTCTTTCAATTCTTCCTACTCATCATTTGGACAATATTCAATTACACTGATATTTCAGAAATTTAATTTTCTAAATTTTTTCAGTCATCCCTGAATCAACGGATACTTTGTAGTTCTTTCTTATCAGCAAGAGTGCTCAGTATATGTTGTACTTTTGTTTCTATCATGCTACCTTCACTGACAAAAGGGAGATTTGATTTGGATGATAGTACTTAGGTGGTTTCAGAACTAATAAAATGACTGATTAATGGATCACAGTCAATATGGAGAGATATCTAGGTGAGTGGCACAGGGCTCTGTCCTTAACTCTGGACAGATACATACAACAATGATTTTGAAGAAGGCCAAAATGTCATGCTTATCAAATTTGTGAATGACATGAAGTTGAGGAAATGGATGACAGAACTGGAGTCCAAAAAGATCTTGATGACCTGAAACACTGGGCTAACAAGATAAAACATAACCAGGGTTAATTAATGTAATATCCTGCATTTTGGTTAAAAAGTATACCTGCAATGGAAGTATGTGGGGAGGGGAGAAAATAGTTCACAGTCATGAATGTGCACGCACACACACACACAAGACACAGACACAGACACAGACACAGACACAGACACACACACACACACACACACACACACACACCTCTCTGAGCTGTATTGAACTTCTGTTTGTCATTAGTGTGATGTATAAGGCAAAATTAGCGTGTTATCTTGTACTGCATTAACATAAAATAGTATCTAGAACCACGAAAGTAATTCTGCTACACTCTACTGTGATCAGACTAAATCTGGAAACCATATCCAGTTCCAGGAATCACATTTTAGAATAAACAATGACTAGTGTGTTTAGAAATTGATGACCGGGATGGTGAAGGAGCTAAAAACTATTCTATTGGAAATTCAACTGAATGAATTGGGAATGATGGCTAACCTGGAGAAGGAAGACTAACGGAGGGCATGTTTGTCTTTTCCTGATACTTGCAGGGATATTATGGAGATGAATTAGATTTGCTCTATTTGGCAAGAAATTACAGAATGCAGATTCATTAGAAGAAAACCTTCCAAACAAATAGAGATATTATTAAATGGGGGTAGGCATAGGGAAGGGGGAATTGAAGTTTGTAACTTAGGTGCTAAGTAACAACTTGCTGATACTAGAGATGTAGATGGGATTCATGCTTTGTATAGTTATTGTTCTAGAGCCCCAAAGTCTCCTTTTAGTTCTAAAATTCTACTATCCAAAGATTTATTTTCCATATCATAAATTATGAACCACACTTTGCTCACAGCAACACTACAATTGAGTTGTTTTTTAGCAGATAGTTCAGGAAGATTTTGCCTAAGGGTCTTGTTAGCAAGAGAGCTACCACAATCAGCCTCATGATAGTTTTTGGATATTAGAAGCATCACTGAAAATGTGTGAACAAAGTGTTAACTTTGCTTTTAGGCAGATGTAAAACATCAGCTTACAAGTAGATGTAAATAAATCTCTAAAATTTGAAGTTTGAGTCTCACCATCTCTGAGAAGCTATAGTAATTGTTTGGGTTTAAAGGTTCTATGTAGAATTGAAAGAAAGACTACTAGAGAAATGACTTGAACTGATTTGACCATATAAAAGACTTTTACATTATAAGATGATCTGGATTATGAAGCCCAAGGGTACACTGCAGATAATTAAGAGCTGACTAAAATCTTTATCTTTCTGCTGGCTTGCCATTATATCTAGCTTGAACTGAAAATGATGCCAAGTGTGAGGTCAAGTTCTCTCTCTCTTAAATATTTAGTTTCATATTTTGAAAAACCATGTGCTTCTATTTGCATCTGTCTTGGCCTTAGTTTCTTTCCTTTCAGAAATGAGACTTTAGGAATTTCATCACTGGGCATTTTTTCCTAGCCTACTTTCCCCACTGTGTATTTATTTTCCTTTTACTCTTTCAGTGGCCCATGTTTCCTCCTTGCTGAACCAATATTAACTGCAGACCATTTAGAAGCCTAAAAGTGCTATATCTACCACTAGAAATAAAATGTTATTTTTGGTGTGACACTCCTGGCACTGTCTCCCTGAGATAGCACAGTTCCTGGATTATTAAAAAGGGATATTTAGATCAAGATGAAAGCAGAAAGCTTCTCGAAGTAAAGCTTTCATGTTCTATATAATGCCATCTAGTGGCCATATTGAATGTATCTAAGATTATGGGAAAGCAATTATAGTAAAAATCATGGTAAGAGTTGTTAACCATTTTAGGAAAATTTACATACGAGGGAGAAGCTAGCCAGAAGTGCTACTGCCAGACGCTAAATTTGGCCTGTTTCACCTTTAGCTGACTCCTTAATCCAACTACAAATTATATCTGTCATTTTCTATAAGTCTGCAAGGAACACAGACCATGTCAAATACTCGATAGATACCATGCCATGCCATAAAGTTCCACTCCCTGTACAGTTTCATTAGTGGGAAGCTTGCATGAGGCTTCTTAACAAAAGCACTTATGTGAATGGGAGTGATTTTATGTCACCCATTAGTTCAGAAACCGTATGCATTTTCTTGTGTAGTAGCATGGATTAGAATGAAGATAAGAAGAATCTAACCAGAAGATCTGACGATCATCTTACCAAGAACGTTTTAGTCAACACTATTTACAACCTGAAAGCTTACCATTTACCATGCACTACCAACTAGAAAATACAGGGTCCACAGGTTCACTGGTATTTCTCTCAATAGTAGTTTGCACAGTATGTGCATATATTGTACTATCACTGTCAAAAAAAATTCCACTACTATTCTAAATTCAGGGGAATATATAGTATCAGGAATATGGATGTATTGCTCAAGGAAACAAGGCTACTTTGTTGACAATAAAACAATGGGGGGATTAAGGCAGAATGATGAGGGTTCCCATACTGAACCCCAGAGTCTCATGGCACACATACACTCTAGTGTGTTCATGCTCACTTACCCCTCTGGATTTCACACACACATAGTTTCTGGGAACCAGACAGCCAATCCTCATGCTCCTCAGGCTTTCAAACACCACCTGCGGAAGGACAAGAAAAACAAGGAAATGGCCTAAAGCCTCATTCTAGAAGGTAGCTTCTTCTACCAACTGTCACATAACATCAGAGTTCCTGATCACTTTATTAGTGCTACAGGAGCCCATGGTACCACCATGTGATTAAGTGGGAAGAATCTCTCCGGATTTTAAGTTCCCTGAAGAAAGAAACTGCTCCTCATGGGAATGGCTTAAATGGAGGCATTTATAAAAATGTTCTGAATGGATCAACTAATAAATGTTCCTCCTTGATGCTCTGAAACCAGGAAGTGGTATCTCTTGCCTCTTGGTGGGTCGTCTGAAGATTCCATTACTTTCCTCTAATATTTAGTGGGGTTTTCCAGCACTGAAGAAGAAACAGTGCTATTACTTCTAAAGACATCCAAAGAGATGCTTTTCTATTTATGAACTCTCGGATGGCTAGGACCATTGCCCATGGCTTAAAGTTCTATCAATGGTCTATACCACTTTATCCTCTTAACAAAATATAAACTTCTTGAGATTGAAGAACATGGTCATCATTTATGTGACCTTTCAAAGATTCACAATATACTTTATCAACATCAGCTCATTTGACAATCACAGAAAAATCAAAGTTTTATAGTCATTTATTTTACAGATAAGGAAACTAGAGACAGAGAGGTTAAGTGATTTGTCCTTGGTCACACAAGAAGTAAATTACAGGAGTAAAGATTTGAAACCTGGTATCTCTGACTCCCAGTGTAGAAGTCTTTCCACTATATTGTGTTGCTTATGTCACTCAATACTCACTGGAATAATTTTCAAGGGTGCAAAGATGGAGGGACAACTCACAAAATACTGGAACTAGATGAATATGATGAACAGAGGCTCAATCAAGGCAGGCCAGTAGTGATGTTAAGCATTGGGTGGCAATGTGCTGTAATACATAATTCTTCTGGAAAGGTTTCTCCATCCATTACTGAACTCTGAAATTATTGACATTTTCAGTTTTACACGACAGGTCTTTCTGCTCATTTTCCCCTCTCCTATTTCTGCTCTTTCAGAATTGAATCCCCGGCTTTGCAACAAAACCATTTAAGCAAAAATACCCAACACAGTGACCTTAATAATGTATATACAACATTCTGCCTTATTATTGCATTATCTGTCAAAAGATGACAGTATATTAATTATCAATTCAAATATTATGGGTTTTCTTTCAGCAATATATCATTTTTCTGGTTTTGCTTATTTCATTGTGTTAGCTTATACACATCTTCCTATGTTTCCCTAAATTTTTCCTGTTCATCCTAGTTAACCCTTATTTCCCTATTTTATCTCACAGCCAAGTAGTATTTTTCTGGATACGGTATTAGAATAGACTTACAGCTCACATCTAAAGGCTCAAGCTTGTCTCTGCTTCCCTAGAAAATGGCCTTCTTTTTACTTTTCATTACTCTTTTGAGCCTTAACTGATCTCCCATTTCGTTCTCTATGCAGGACCCACTGGACTCCAGATAAAGACTCTAATACAAGTTATATAATAGTCAAAGAGCTCAGGACACTGATATAAACTGTTAAGAATTAGGAATTCTTCCTTCCCTCTCTCTCTCTCCACCTGGGACAAAAACAATGATAACGCGTATATGTAACACCTAGAATGAATGGGTGGAGAAGGGAGAATAAGAACTATTGGGTAATGAGAACTATAATCAAAAGATCAAGAACCTCAGTTGAAAGGAAAATGAGGAGATAAACTAGCCCAATCCTTGCTTGAACTATGATTCTCTCTCGACAACATCCCCGAAAAGCGGTTGCCTACGCTGTATTTAAACAACACAATCCCTGGGAATGCATTACCACTCATGGGTAGCCATTTCCATTTTGAACAGTTCTAATTGCTGGGGAATTCTTTGTTATACTGTACAAAAAATTCTGCCTTCTTTAAACCTTTCCCTTTTGGTCCTAAAAGTTCTACCCCCTACAGCTAAGCAGAACAAGTCTAATTTTCCACAAGAGTCCTTCACATGGTTGAAGTCAAAAGCTATATATCCCCAATTTCTAAGTTATGACAACGAAAGCAGAGCAGTAGAGATCTTTAATTGCAGTAGTGGCCAAACCCGACATGCAAACTATGCTTTCTCTTACTGCACTCATCTTTTAGCTTTTCCTCATAACTGAAGACATGAGAAAAGATGGATCTTTTCAGGTCATCTGAATGAAATTCGAGAACAAGTATTCCAGTGACTTAGTAAATAACCTGACTATCCCTACTATTAAATCAATCACTATCATCGGTTTGAGCTTTGCCAGGGAAGGTCATTAGTTCTTAAGCATGGAGCTCTCACTGGCATTGCTCTGAGGCCCCAGGGTTTTCAGAGAGACTCCAAATCCTGTCTCATCATTTGGAAGTGGTAGGCTGCTCTAAGAAAGACAGTCAGATTGATCAAAAATACAGCACAGATGCCAAATGTTTGAAAACTCTCTCCAGGATAAGGATGATCTAGCTAGAAGATGCCAAGGGGAATCAGATTCAATTTAAAATTGTGTAAGCTGGCAAGAATTAAAAAGAAAAATCCCTAATAGTCCAAAAGCTATTGGCATGATGGGATGATTTCTTGGGTCTTACCAGTTAGAATCTTGCTTTTTGTTGCATTTTTCATCTATCACTTAGATTTATGATACGTGTATGTATGTGATATATGTGTGTGTATTTCACATTTACATACATAAGCATACATGCGTGTATTCTCTTAAGTTTCTGAATTCTATGAGGACAGTATCACTCTCTGAATTCCTGTCTCTCCCTGCAGCTATTTCTGTGTTTCTTTGCATATAATGGGCGTTCCATAAATGTTCCAAAGGATTAGATTGTTTTTTTAAGGGACCACCATAGAATAAGACACTCACAGTAAACCATTTTCAACTAACAATATTATTCTTCATACTTATCCCAAATCCCTCATGCTATAATTAATGTCCATGTCCCATTGTTTGGTCCTCTGGAGGAAGGGAGAACAGCTGATCACCATCTTCTGTATAATGACCCATTCATATATTTATGGGTGATATGATCTAGATAGTATCATATAGCCTAATATTAGACTGAAATTAGGCCTCAAACTTTACAAAATAATACAAGTATTAGTATATATTATCCTTTTTTCTAGGTGTTGACAAAATTATTTTTTTAACCGATAATCTTCTTGGATTAAGTTCAAGACCTGAATCTCTAGTCTTTTAAAAGGTACCAACAGAAAATAATTTACTGGTAGTCTTTAGTCATTTCACGAACTCTCAAAATTGATAACTGGTTGGTGCACAGTAATTTGTGTTAATTCCTTGAACAAACAGTTAGATGAGTCATCAAAATTCAGTCTTGAAAACATCTAGCTGAATGAAGTAGGCTAGAGCTCCACTTTCACCAGTTTGGGAACAAGTACATTCTTTACCAGCAATTTACTTTTCATCCTTGAGGTTTCTTACTCTCTAATTCCATGTGCTAAGTCACCTTAAAAATAAAGCTTAATAAAATGGTATTTGAAATATCTATTTCATAGCACCCCCATTTTTCATTATGACTTTTTAAAGGACAAGCATATTCCTTTCTTTTGTCCTTATTTTGTGCCTATAGCTAGAGAATGCTTTTCAGTTTTCTTACAACTTTCACAGATATCCAGCAAAATTTCTGATTTTACCTCGAGATGTTTACTATTTGTTTATACTCAGTGAGCAAGTGTTTTTAAAGTTTTGTTTTATAAACCAAGTTCCATGTACCACTCCTTCTAGCATCTATGTCAGAAATAGCATCATGTATACTTGGGAGCTCCTAGAAAACTGCTGAGGAAGTATCTTTTAGGAAACTTTTGTTAAACTCAAGGGTGTGCTGGCAAAAATAAAATGTACACACATGCATGTACATGCACAGAGGACACACTTTTAAGTTTCATCTCTATTATTAACACTCTTTCCATGACTTTCTTAAGTCAAGACAATTAAACAAAAAATAAACCAAACTCTGACTTATAGTTTGTCAACTTCCAGGGTGCAAATGGTCATGATATTTTAATAATTAGCTCTCCAGTGCCACTAAGAGATGGCTTTAGTATACTCTTTGGGAATAAACTAGTTTACTGATTTCCAAAGTGTAAACAGTCAGACCAAAAATTTAATAATTGGCTTTTCTGAGTCAGCAGAAGCTAGCTATAGCACACTTCTGGGTATAATCATGTAAAATAATTTCACCCAATTGTTTAACAGGAACTAAGACACTAGACACGATATAATGTCAAGTTAAAGAGGGAATGCTCTGGCATGTTTTTCTTTTTACTAATAAACTCACATATAGCAATATGTGTCCTTGTGGAAACAAAAATAGAGTTAACAAATGACAAAAAGGAAAAAGTAGGAAACAATACTTTCCAAAGGGATTTAGTAAGATTAGCTGAGGTTACAGAAAGAAATACAATTAACACTATTTGTTCTTTACCTTTATTATGGAATGTGTCTGAAACTTCTGGAAGATGATCAAAAAAGACAGGGAGAGGGGGGTAGTCACTCCAAAACAAAGTTCATTTGTTGCATTCTTCCCACAGATTCTCTAAGATCTAGTAAATGGGAACATTCTGAGGCTTAGGAATTTGTTGAAAAAAGAAGACTGGAGTTCTTTGTGATATTGAGAAACAAGTAGGCCAGATTCTTTTTCTCCTCCCCTTTAATATAAAAATACATTTTTAAGGTAGATCTTTCTGCCTTCTCAATTTAAGCTAAAAATTGATATTTAAATCAAATTGGTTGGTTGGATTTCTTAAAATACAAGAACAATGAGCCTTATGGATATACATGTAGCACTTTGATATTATCTTGTTTTTATTAATATCCTCAAGAAATTTCATGTAACTAAAAATTAGGGTCATATTCAGGCTTTTGTTATGAGAAGATGATGTGCTTATGCTTAAGCAAATTTGGTACATCCCACTGGGTTACGTGTCATTCAGTGAGCTGGACTTACAGAGTCAGGGGCCAGATGGCTGATGGAGAAGTCTTTTGCTGGAATCCATCTCTATAGAGCATGATGTCGCACTGTACTTGGTGACCAGGCTGTCACTGAATACATCTCAGTCACGGTATTTAAATCACATTAAGGCTTTCTTTTATTTATTTATAGACCCCCTTGTGATTTTGTCTGGCTACATTCTAATTGCTAGCCTCCATGCAGTGATATGATATGCCACTAGCTATGCCTTTTATCCTTGCCAAAGTATATCCCAACCATTTTAGATATAAATAGTTGTATGGGAAAAATGCATTTTGTTAAGATAAATTATACTGGCTCTAGATTTCTTTATTCTCTATTTTCAAAGGGATGTGCAATTCTGAATACTTTATTCTGTACATTTATAAACTACATTAGGAATGGGGCCAAATTCTTTACCTGAGACTGGTTATTTTCTGTTACTTTTTACTGAACAACTACCACTCTACAGTAGTCATCTTTGATATTATTAAACTGCTGCACAGAACGGAGTATATCACCTTTTTTCTAAACCACATGAACTACTTTGGTAGCTATGTACTTCTCCTCATTGACAGGGAAAAACTGTACTTTAATAGTAAATAAAAAAGATTCCATTTTTAGTTGACAGCCTTCTACCTGTAACAGAAGACAAAGAATTCTGAACAGAAACCACTGACAAGTAGTCAAAGCTATTTCCCAGAAAGGTAATTTCTCACTACACCCATCAGTGGTAGAAAGACATCCTAGAAATGCCCCTCAAAAGAAGAAGAATTGGGGCAACTCTTTGTCCTCATATAATCCCTTTATTGAGTCTATGTAAAAGTGTTCAAAAAAATAAAAAACTAACAAAACTGGTCAATTTCACTAAAGCTCATGCAAGTCCTTTCCAAGTATAGTGGCTAAAAGTCCTTGGAAGTCTAAAGGAAAAAGAATGATTCATTATATTTACTACACATGGGCAATAATTCCAACATGGTCACATCTCTACTTTTAGAAGTATAAATCTTTCTAAAGGCTAATATTATACCAAATCAATAGTTTACCAATAACATAATAAAATGAAACATTCATATAAGCAAAAACCAATTTCAATTGTAAATATCTTTCAAAAATAATGTACCAGGTGTTAAGCACATAATGCCATGCTACCAGTATGACTGTGTATTTCTTGTTATCGGTGGTGCATGTATATGTAATCTTGCTCCCTTCCAAATAAAAATTAATAATACTTAAATTTCACATGAAGATTGACATAGATCAAGATCATTAATCAGCCATGAGCTATTCAAGACTGCAGAAAAATCATTGATCAAATGTTTAATTTCTATCAACCTTGTTTTTACAAACTCTACTTCTAGACTTTTTACTATAGAATATTTTACTAGCTGCTTAAACAATTAGTCATACTAAATAGTTTTATCTGGCTCTTCCCTAAATCAGAAAATTGAATGGGACAGAAGGAAAAAGTAATGAAATTCTATTCCTCAAAAAGGAAAGCTAGCAGAGAACATTGTATATTGGTGTGTTTGACAGCATACCCTACCATAAAGTACTTGTTTAATGGAAATGAAACACTTGAACTAGGAATAGTGGACTATTGAATCACTGGAGACTAATTTACTTAAAACCTACTAAATGGAATGGTTTCTTTTTTTTTTTGAAGAAATTGCTTCTAGTACTCCATAAACATTACATAAATATTATTGTTACTGGTATAAATTAAGATTGTTTAAAATGTATTAACATATATAACACAAATATTTATATTAAAAGTTTCTTTTTAAACCTTAGGGAGAAAATTTCACATACCTGTTTATATAAAGTTTACGCTGGAATAAGTTATTAAAATGTCAGTGTAGTACACACAAATGTGGCCAGAATTGATTATCTCTCATTAAAATCCATGAAATACAGAGAGCCAAGCCAGCTTTCTACTAGTACAGTACATGAACTTCTATTAGTGATTTGGCTAAAGTGAAAAGAAACAAAGCTACAAAATGTACAAAGGAGAGTAAGGGACAAGTTGCACTGAAAAAATACTGATGCTTGAGAAGGACAGGCAAAAAAAAGTCAAGTTATGCAATTGATAAAAAGTATATACAGACAGGATTCTAAATTGAAGTAAACTTCCATTAGTCCACAATGTTTAGAAATGGGATGTTTTGGGGTGGCTAGGTGATGTAGTGAATAGAGAACCAGCCCTGGAGTCAGGAGGGCCTGAGTTCAAATCCCTCCTCAGATACTTAACACTTACTAGCTATAACTATATAATTATACTTAACCCCAACTACCCTGCCCTAAAAAAAAAAAAAAAAACAGGGGCGGGGTGGGGGGAGAGAAGGATGTTTTAAGTTCACTGAATCATAATGAATTTTCAGCTTAGCTAAGTGTTGCCATTTATACCAGATGTAAATCACAAGTTTTGAAAGGATAAGATAAATTAATGATATTAAGAATGAAACAGAATTTAATCTTTCTTAGGAAGAGAGGAATTCAAAATGGACTTCAGGGTAGTGTAAGGCTTCAAGGTCATTATCATGAATACCAAGTCTCATCGTACCATCCCAACAGGATAGAAATTCAAGAACATTGGAAGATATGTGGATTAAGCCTATTAAAATATCCTTAAATTTTGTTCATAAAGATGATTCCTAATATAAATTTATTTACCTTGCACTTGAGACAGCTAGGAAGCATAAAGGGTGAAACATTGGACCTGGAGTTCAATTCCTGCCTCAGACATTACAAGCTATGTGAAAATGAATAAATCACTTAACCTCTCTCAGCCTCAGTTTCCTTATCTGTAAAATGGGAAAAATAATAACCTCACAGGGCTGCTATGGGGATAAAATAACATATAAAACTATTTGCAAATTTTTAATTATTATACAAATGGCAGAAATTATTATTATTAAAGTCTCAATAAAGGACAGGCTATGCCACCTCTCAAAATTCCTCCAAAGAAATCTGCAGGATGTTATTGCTGTTTGAAATCCAAATGTAGATTTACTTTGGTTAACATCAGGAGGGGGAAAATTGTATTAAGAACAAAGTGAATAGAGCACTGGCCCTGGAGTCAGGAAGACCTGAGTTCAAATCTGGCCTCAGACACTTAACACTAGCTGTGTGACCTTGGGCAAGTCACTTAACCCCAAATGCCCTGCCCTCCCCCATCCAAAAAAAAAAAATGAAGGCAAATTCAAACTTCAATAAAAATTATGGAAAGATTATCCTAGAAGTGGCATAGGAGGACTGCTTTCAGTTCAGGTCAAGGAGCATTCCTTCCCTCTATCAATCTCAATCACTTTATTTGAAGAGAGATATAGTGTTACACTAGCAAGAAGAACCCAAGTAAAAATATAAATGTAATAGAAGAAGGGGGAAATGAGGATTAATCAGTAAAGAGGAATAATTAAAAAGTGATTCTAAAGTGAAAATGGCAGGCAGAAGTAAAGCTATTTCATCAGTTTGTTAGGTCTCAATTTAGTTTTAGAAATGAATTCCCATTCAGGAATATTCTTACCACCAACCCTCCCTATCCCCCACCTTTTCTATCTTGTCTCTTAAGATGATGAACCATGTCACATTATTTTCTTTGATTCAATGACAGAAAACCTGAAAACAGACAGAATGGCAGGATGATCATTAAGTTACTTCTACCAATCCACTGGATTAAGATTCTATGGTTGCTTAAGATAAATCATCACCAAACATACTGTATTCCAACTAAATAGCAGAGCACAGGATAAATAAGCCCATGAACTCTATGAAATCTATTCACTCAACTGCCCCCTTCTGATCAAAGGCCACAGTAAGCTAGGCCACACCAAGAAATACATCTCAGAGAAGTTGTAAGTAAACTCAAAAGGTTGATGTCTTAGGGGGATATTTTTTTTAAACACTTAAGGAGATCATCTACAAAAAACACAGTTGAATGTTGCATGAACCTTTTTTAATAACTAAAAAAGCATTTGTTCAGCACCTACTATATGCGGGCTATTCACTCAACTAGGAACTAGGGATACAAAGAGATCATACTGCCCGCCCTTCTAGATTCAGAGACTAAAGTAAATGCTTTGGAGAAAAGAGCCAGAAACATCAGGAACAGGGGTGGAATTCTGCTCTTGCTGCCATATGGACTCCTCAGGTTTGGTAGTAGGAAGTCACTTCTTGTTGAAGCGTTTAAGTGCTCAACCCCATGGCAGGTTGTCTGTGTCCCCTGATGGTTCATTCAAAGAGAACATTGGCTTTGGTCTTGGAGAAGGCTATTTGCCTGCTGTCTCAGGAGGAGAAAATATGACAGTAGCAGATGTCTAATAGAGAAAAGGGAGATCCTTAAAGGTATAGGAGAAACATGAGGCCCCTAATGAAAAGATGGAAGAAACTGAAGGCCTCATCTGTATTTATTTTATGGGTGAGAAGTTAGCATGAATAACTGATGCTTTCACTCTTAATGCTACTGTGTCTACAGACTTCTCAATGAAATTAAAACTTTTAAACATAATGACAAAAGTATAAGTCTAAAAACCAAATTCAGACATAATGTTCTTTCACCTCTAAGGGATCATGTTCCAATTCTGAAATGGCACTGCAACAGACCTTTTCAACTATTAGGTTGGTAATCTTGTCGTCAGGGCACAAGAAAAGCAGAATAGTAATAAATATTACCTGCTAAGATCATTTGGCAAATATTTTTTTAAAATAATTAGGAAACTAAATGAGTAGACATAACAAAGACAAAAACAAATAAACATGGAGCTAATTTTTAGCAGCACTTCTGCAAGCTTATTTTTTCAAAATATTTTACTTTTCTTGATGGAACATGTATTAAAGCACTATAGTTTTCATGGATTATTTCAAGTATTTATGATTAAAAATCATATAAAAAGAGTTTTGCCACCTTTTGAGTAATGTACAATACAAACAAGTCTATTTACAAAGCTGTCCAAAAACAATTGTAGACTGGCTTGCCGTTTACTTTAAAACAAACTCAGTACTTAGAAACTGTTTTCATCTCACCTTCAAAACATGGAAACATAATTTGTGTATCTACAAGCACAAATTTTTAATGTGTTTATTATCCCCCCAAACAAGAAAAAACAGAGACCAGCTTCTCTTACCAAGTTGTACAGCTTCCATATATTTAGCAGTCCTCCCATAAATGGGTGATATACAATCAGTAATGAGGGAACAGACCCATCTTCCCAATTTTCTACTCCTGTCACACTACTCCCTTAAAATGCTAGGAGCATTAAACGGATTGGCAATTCATAATGCAGATTCTGGATGTAGGAATAGGATTGGATGAAGTAAGAAGCTGTATGTGTCTAAAGTTGTAGGATTTTAAAACATTACAGATCTTACAGGAATGCGAACCACCTATATCAAACTGGTAGAACTGTAATTTATAATTTGAAACAGAAAAACAAACTGCTTAAAGCCCATGGACTTTACAAAGTCATTTGTTCACAGTCAAATCAGCTAGTTATCAGATAGAGTCAAAACTGGGTCCTTGCTGTTGATTCTTAGTATCTAGCACTCTATTGAAAATGATATATTAGGGGTGGCTAGGTGGCGCAGTGAGTCGAGTGCTGGCCCTGGAGTCAGAAGGATCTGAGTTCGGATCCAGGTTCACACATTTAACATACACAAACAAAAACCTAGCTGTGTAACCTTGGGCAAGTTACTTAACCCCAATTGCCCTCCAAAAAGCAAAAAAAAAAAAAAAGAAAGAAAGAAAGAAAATGACATATTGTCTCCCCAAAGGATTTAAGAAGGGTTCAAAGAACAAACCAGGAAGAAAGCATATTAACTGCCAGGATCAATTCATTTTCTTCCCTCACTCATTTCACACCCCAACACCACCAAAAAGTCACATACCTTTCCCCCATTTATTGGAAACTGCCTGACAATATTATACCACAATTAGTAATAGTCTATTTTATATTCTAGATACATACCTATGGTATTTTGGGGATGGATGATAATAAATGTGCTGGAAAAGTCTTAAATGAAATCCTAAATGAGTCAAAATGTTTGGCCTAACAACTCAGAGAGGAATAAAAAAGTAAATGACAAATATCCTCTGTGTAAGCTCTGGTATGGAGTTAGAGACAAAGTCCAGAAGGACAAATATCTTGATAGAAATGGCAGATGGACAGTGAAGTGGGCCCAAAATTTAACAAGAGGAAGAAAGTGGCAAGGATTGTAATTGAGTAGCTATGTAGGTCTCTCAATAATCCCAAACTTTTCCCAAGACCAAAAACAAATTTTTAAACATTAATATTCTTCCAGTGATGTCACATGGAATCTCTGAACAATCAAAATTCCTGGAGACTCAAAATAACAATGGGGAGCTATTTCGAATGCACAAATAAGCTAAATCACATTACTAATGATGGTATGTTTGCAAAGCATAAAAGATCATCAACAATGTGTATGAATGGAAAACATAGAACAAGTGAACAGATCCAACAATGATTAAGCATATGAAGATATGACTGTCACAAATTTTCAGTTCAGTATAACTTGTCCACTTTAATAGAATTCAGAAATTATTATCGAAATAATACTGCCCAACTTTCATAAATGAAGGCCTAGAGTGACTGAAGTGACTTGAGTTCACAGATTCTCCACTGCTATGTGGTTTGGTTGTCTAAGTTTACTGGAGAAAATTTTTCAGAGGAAAAGGTAACAAAACAGAAATTTGGTCAACTATACTTTCTTTAAAACAAAACAAAACTTTAATCAAGTCCACTGTCATAATTTAAAGGCAGCTATCAAGCTGGGGGGGGTGGGGGGATGGCATGTGGGGCAGTCTGTATTATCTTTTATTCTGCCAAATATAAAAAAATGCTAGATTTCTTGGTGTTTAACTCTAATGCAATATCAGGGGAGGTAAATTCACTATTTGACATAGAAAATATTTTTAGAGTTTTTCTTTTTACAATCAGTGCCGTCAACTTTCTAAATACTACAGAAAAACAGTTATGCACTAAACAATTAGGCAAATGTCTTGGGCCTAGGGTGCAGCATGCCTGGGGCAAAAGGTGGGGAAAGTGATTACAAAGGTGCTTTTTTAACATTCTTCTTAGGAACACATAGTTAAAAGGACAAAAATACCAAATTTCCTCAGCCCAAATATGTTTTCTGATAATTCATGAGTATTAACAGTGAAGTCACAAAAGTATATTAACATATAAAAAGGGAGTAACTTTCAAATCCCGCCTAAGGCAAAGAATTTCATATCTTGGCTTTTTAAGTTTTCTTTTATGACATTATTTCTAATGTGTTTCTCATTTACCATTAAAAGCTCACTACTCACCTTTCATTAAAAATATATAGCTTGGGGGGCAGCTAGGTGGTGCAGTGAATAGAGCACCCGCCCTAGAGTCAGGAAGACCTAAGTTCAAATCCTGCCTCAGACACCTACTTATACACACACACACACACACACACACACACACAAAACTAGCTGTGTAACCTTGGGCAAGTCACTTAACCCCAATTGCCTTGATTCCCCCCCCTCCAAAAAGGGGGGAAAATTATATAAATATAGCGAGAGAGAAAGAGAGCTTATTTTAACAAAGTTTAACTTATTTTAAAGAATCTTGACAATCCTGTCTTAAAACTTTTCAACAGAACCTTTGACAAAAAAAAAAATTATAACCCCAGAATCTTTAGGGGATTAATAACTTTTAGGTACTTCAGTAGAACATCATTCATTATTCTTTCCAGGGGATTCAGGTATTTAAAGAAAAATATAGAAAATAAATATAATAGAAACAATACAACTATGGAAGAGAAGAAATGAATAAAAAAACACTGCTACATACAGATTGTGAAGAAATGAACAATAGCTTCCAGAGATTGGGAGGGGCGGGTGCAAAAAAGAATTCAGTTTTTCTAACAAATCTCCTGAACGTCCACATTTCTGCTGAAGGTACCACAAATCTCAACAATTACCCAGGTTTTTGACCTCAGTCATACTCAATTTTATCCCTCCCTCTTCTGCCACAAAGCAATCAATCACCAAGTCCACCTGACTCTGCCTCCACAACATCTCTCATAGTTATCGCCCTTTCTTTTTACTGATGGCCATCCCCCATATTTCAGGCTCATCCCTTGCCTGGTTGGCTGCAAACTGATCTTGCTGCCTCAAGTGTCTGCCCTAGTCACCCACCCTCTATTAAGTTACCAAATGGAAATTCCTTAACCACAGATTTAACCACATTACTCTCCTACTCAAGCTGTTTGCATCAGTTCTGTGCTCTCCTTCAAACAGTCTAGGTTCTGGCCTCTGGCCTACGTGTGGCCTTCTCCACATACCACACTCTTCCATTCTTCACACCATTACATAAACTGCTTATCCCTCAATTCCCAAAACGTGCTCCCTTTTAACTTCCACCACCTTCAGGAGTCCCTAGACTCAGCTTAAATACCACTTTCTACATGTGGCCTAACAAGATCCCCTCGGCTGCTAATAGTGTATGACCATGGATAAGGAGGTAGTGATAGAGATGACTTTTGTGCTTATTTGCAGCTCCAAATTGATGTAATGACCCTCAGTGTCAGAGGCAAAAAGGGAATTGTGGTTGCTCCTGATGCCAAGTCCAGCATTATTCTCACTGTGCTATAAAGTTTCTCTAAAAGAAAATTGGCCACAAGTAAATAAAAACCATACAGGACTAGGGATCAAGCACTTGTGTAAATTTAGCAGGCATTTTCCAATATCTCCAGTAGGGGCCAAAGGATGAAAATGTGCTTTAGTTTTCTCAGATACTTAAATCCTGGTACAGCTAAACACACTCTTAATTGGTTTTGTTTGGTTTTTTGCCTTTTGGTGGAAGGAAGGTAGGGCAAATGGGGTTAAGTGACTTGCCCAAGATCACACAGCTAGTGTTAAAGTGTCTGAGGATAGATTTGAACTCAGGTCCTCCTGACTTCAGGCATGGTGCTCTATTCACTGCACCACCTAGCTGCCCCTGATTAGGCTTTTTTTTTTTTTAAGGTCTAAGTAAATATCACAATAAAAAGCAATTTATTTTCAAGTTCTACTTCTACTGGCCTTAATTTCATCAAGTCTATTTTTGAATCTGGAGAAATAATTAGAGATGGAATCATTCTATAAAATAAAGATCAATTCCATTTTTTTAAAAAAGCAACCTAGATAAGAAAGGAAGATATAGCTTCTAGCTTTCAGGCTTGATTTGGAAAGAAACAAAAATCCCCATAATGTTAGTATGAAAAAGAGCAGTCCAAACTTTTCATATTACAGGTAAGGAAACTCATGCTATGCCAGTGTTAGATAACTGAGAGATATAAAGTATTCACTTTTTGAAGTTCAATAAAAACTTTCCTTATGTTATTTCGTAATCATCAATATGTTTCTTCCAGGAGAATGATGAACTATGAAAAAATGTATTTCTTTCAGAATTAATGAGTAACCAATCTAAATCAAGAAAATTTCAAATGAACTGATGTACACTACTGAAAATAAGAAATGCTTCAAATTATAGACATTTATATTTCTTTAAACTTTTTTTATTTAGAGATTTTTCTGGTAAGGAGATATACCATAAGAAAGCAATTTCACTGGCAGTGAGGTATGTATATACTCTACCAAAATACACCTCATTTTAACTGCTTTATTTACAAATAAAGAAAGTATCAATGCATATCCTTGGTCTAACTACAGTATTAGCCATCCTACATGAATAAAATGAAACGGTACTTGAATACAAAAACTGTTATTTGCAAAGAAATCTGATTTACTGGAAAAATTAGATCACCTTTGTAGACACTGTAAATAAACATTCACAATTTATCATGACCAAGACACCTGCACCATTATTTTCTATCCTCACAGCACATTTATTTCAGTAATTCCATTATGGCGGTTCTTAGCATGAGCATAGTGTTACACAATTTTCGTACATATAATTACATCCAAAACAAGTTCTAAAATTTAAGTTGTAAACATTCTCTTCATATGTAGAAACATTTCAATTGATGTATTAAATTTTGCTGAAATGATCAAATTTGGAACAAATTATAAATGAAGAAAGCTATTCTAAATGGTGTAGTGAGCATCATTTATTATTAGTAGTATATTTCTACAGTGTTAAATAAAGTAGTAAAGAGGCAAAACCGTCTTGTAAGCAAGTCAAATTTTAAGTAAAACATCAAAAAGAAACAAGTCCGTTAACAAAAGGATGTCTTGCAATAAAGAGTTAGATTTCAATCTATTATGATACAAAAATGTAAAGGGTAAATAGCATCTTTGTTGACAAAGTAGGAGGTAGCATGGATGCACCACTTTATTGTCTGAGAAATGCAACTGGAGTAAAGAATATTTCCTTACCACAAATAATTTCCAGTACTATGTACATATTTCTTTTAGAAATATTTGTTTAAACAAATCTCCCTCCACTTTTAGTACAAAAAAAAAAAACCTTTTCATGTGATTTTTTTTTAAAAACACTTACACATCTAGATAGAATAGTACTCATTGCCCTATTTGAGTGAACAGTCTCTTGAACTATGTATGAAGTACATGATATTTAATGCCCTAAATTGAGTGAATTTAGTTAGCAGTTCCTGGTATTATACAAAACACTACATACATACAAACAAAATATAGTATCTTATATTTTACTATGCAAGTCTCTTTTTGGGGAAAAAAGTCTTGGTTCTGGTAACACTGCAGAGAACATAATTTTTCAATAAAGTCTGTCTCTAAGTACCCATGTGCAACAATTGATAAATGGCTGCTTACGTGTAATGATCTTGTTATTGATATTGGACACAGTTAGTTAACTGACAAAAACTTAGTAAACCTTAAAAACACATCTTCCACCCTATATAAAATATAAAGACTACTTACTGTAACTGTTTTAAAGTACTCAATTTGCTCTGATGTCACTGTAATTCACTTTCCCCGTTTTCCTGCTTTAGGATTTATAAACAGATAATTTAATGTAGCAACTTTTTAAAAAATGACAAAGTATTTCAAATTTACATCCAATTCAAATATGTTATTCAAAAGGTTTCCTTGTTCTATGATGCTGCTTCTGCCATCAATAAAGAAAATGAAGTTTCAGTAATAGAAGCAGGCTTTTTAAGTAGCGATGTGACTTCTACCATGCCCGCTCCAGTCCGTGGAAGATTAGCATTCATAATATGTCGCTGTAAGTGCTTGATCCAGTCTTCCTGAACAGACAATGGTCCTCGAAAGACCAGGCCACAAAACCTGTATGTAGAAGATATTTAAAATAGTCTCATCACCCACGATGTGCTGGGTATACAAGGATGAAAAATGCATACAAGTTGTTCTCCCCCACTGCTCCCCCAGAAAAGTATAATGTAATAGGCAAGAAATGACAAATAAACAAATATTATACGAAGTAGCATGAGATAGAGCAAAAGAAAGATTTAAAATGCATGAGGACAATTTGAGTCAGACATTACTTTTTCACTGGGTATGAGGGAAGAGAGAAGGCTTTGTAACTATTTTAAGTCTAAATTTTAGAACACCAAACTTGTCAAAAATAAATGTCCCATACAGACGAAAGTTGAATGATCACTCTGAACTACGCCTGAAGTGATGTGGGGGCAGAACCACAATACATGCCCAGTGAAATAGGATTTCAATATCCCATTCTTAGGAGTTCTTGCCTTCTTTCATTGTCAGGAGGCAGGACGTAGGAAAGGGTATTTAAGAAAATCTGGGGGATAAAAATGTTTCCATTATCTTCTATTAGATTATGGAATACAGTTCAAAATATGTAAAAAATAGTTCTAACAATATTTTAAGTGACAGTTTCCCAGGGCTAGACTGTAACATAAAATGTAGAAGAAATGTAGTACAATTTATATCTGATGCACTATATTTCAGAAATATTATGGGTTAAGTAAGGATTTAGGGACCAGTCTAGGAATCCATCTTCCATTTGTAAGATCACATTGTGGATAAGTATGTTCTGAGACCAAATCACCCAAGTTACTGACAAACTTTCAGAAACAACATTTTTTCATTGCTTGCTTTTTTTTTCCTATTCAAGTCAGAAATTTTTGTAAACTGTCCTTATTAACTGATTACTTTCTTTCAAGGGGATTTTTTTTCCTTCAAAATCATTTATCTTTGTTAAAAAGAATTTTAAACTGATGGAGCAAAGCAAAAGCACACCTGCATCGCAGAATGTAAATATCATCAGCACCATGAGGTAAAGGCAGTACTTTTTTCTTACTTCCAGATCTTGATCTTGACTTCTTTTGCTTACTATCTATGGCTAAAAAAGGAGAGGGAAAAAAGATTCAATACTCGATATATTTAAAAAGCAAATATTATTAAAGTTCATTCTAAATATAATATAAAAACTTTTATTTTCTTTCTTCTTCCAGAAAAGCCAAACCATGTTACTGATTCCACATTAGCATAATGACAGATTACTCAAAAACATTCACAGTAATGCATTTTTCAGACATTTCCACATCTTATTCATGCCAGCAATTTACTGTCTAAGAAGTCACAATAGAAATTTTTATGAATAAGAATATAATATTAGTGAGTCATTTATTTAACCTATTATCATAGTAAGACTGATCCTCTTATGACTGTGTATATACAATCCTAGTGTCCAATTCTGCTTTGTTCTTTCTAAGAAAAGTTACAACCGTTGGACAATACCATTAAGACTGAATTGGATAATTATTATTATATTCACTATGTCCCACATATCTCTGAAAAAGTAATTTTTAAACTAAAAAGAAAAAAGAGTAATTTTAATTCCATACCATAATAGTTTAAGTTGTTTAAACTTGATACTCTAGTTCTACATGGGGGAAAAGGGAAGGGAAAGGAAGTAGCAAGACTTATACAACTTAATTTTATTAAGGAATCAAGATTTAACATGGTGGGGAGGAAGGAAGGAAAAGAAGAGGTAATTCATAACTTAAAATGTTCCCCTAATAGCCAAAAGGATATTTAAGAAATAATGAAAAGCATGATATAGTAAAGAACATAGATAAAATCCATATTACTGGTCTTTCAATATAATCTGACTGGTAATTCCAACCCAATTCCTTTTGAGCAAAAGCCATAATACTGAGTAAATAACTGGGGAAAAGCCCCCACTCCCACCTCACAGCTTTTCTTCAATCACCTTACCAGAGGGTTCTATTTAAGAGAAGCTGAAAGGGAGAGAGGGATTGACAGAGGGAGGGAGAGACATGAGAGGGAGAGGTGAGGGTGAGGGGGAGAGAGAGAGAGAGAGAGAGAGAGAGAGAGAGAGAGAGAGAGAGAGAGAGAGAGTGTGTGTCTCCAGGGAACTGATCTATATGATCAAGTCACCAAAGATAAAATTATCAACTTCCAACTACTGTACTAAGAGAAAATATAACTTAGAAAAACGAAAAATCACCACTGATAAATTTCATGTAAGTAACTGACTTTAACCTATCACCTATTCAATCTCTTATTTTTTCTCTGAAGGACATTCCAAATAATGAAACACAAGAATTCTATATAGTTTTAGAGATGAAATGAAATGAAAATGAAAACTAAACCAAAACCTAGGTTACAGACACTCAGATGACAAAATACTTATTAAATATGTAAGGCAAAAGACTCAGTGATGTCCTTCCTGACAGCATTTCTAATCAGTAATTTAGACTGATGATTAATAAATAGCCTCTTAGTAAACTAGCATTACTTGGTATCGTTATACTTAGCACAGTAGTTCCCTATGAGTCAGGGCAGTGGGGGTTGGGAACAGAGGACCAAAAGCATCCATCCATCCATCCATCCATCCATTCATTCATTCATTCATTCATTCAGCACCTACGATGTGCAAGGCACTGGGAATATAAATACCAAAAAATAGGGGGAGGAGGGTTGATCCTCATTCCCAAGGATCCTATATACCATTAGTACAGATGACACGCTTCTTAAATTTACAGACTGACCACAAAGCTGAAAAGGAAAGCTAACCATTTATATGACAAAGTTAGTATCTCAAAATATCCTGACAGGTTAATCAAGTTAAGATGAAAATGGATAGGGAGAAATATAAATCTTATATCTGGTTTCTAAAAGAAACCAGATATATGAAAAGGGGG
The DNA here is from genome assembly GCA_011680675.1 of Gymnobelideus leadbeateri. Taxonomy (NCBI): domain Eukaryota; kingdom Metazoa; phylum Chordata; class Mammalia; order Diprotodontia; family Petauridae; genus Gymnobelideus; species Gymnobelideus leadbeateri. The sequence goes on along the minus strand of WOXC01011529.1, from coordinate 111,675 downwards.
TCTTAGTGGATTTCAAGTTCAATGAGTCTAGATTGTGATAGGGTAGGGGGGAAAAAAGTTGATGAGATTTTGGGCTGCATTAAAAAAGCATAGCTTCTAGGAATAAAAAGACAGTCTTGCTGTACACTGACCAGATCAGATCACACTGGCAATATTATATTCATTTCTGGGCTCCTCAATTTAGGAAGGCCACAGATAAGGGGGAGAGCACTGAAAGTCAATCAGAATAGTAAAGTGAAAGGCCAAGAGTCCAGGGCATGAAAAGTCCAAGGAACTGCGGAGTATTTAACCAAGGAAAGAAGCCTGAAGTGGATGGCTAAAAATGCTACAAGATAGTTGTGTTTAAATTTCTGAAGAGCTGCCATATGGAAAAAATATTAGTTATTCTGTTTGGCCCTATTGAATGGAAACAGGAAAAAGAAGTAGGAGTTCAGAGGATGACAGATGGAAGAAATCTTAGATATCGTAACTAATCATTATATCATTTTAAACATGGAGAAACTGAGACCCCAATAGGTGGAGTGATTGAGGCTGGATTCAAACCCCATTTTTCCTGATTCTAGATCTTGGTTTTCCTGATTCTAAGTTCAGTATTCTGTTCCCCAAACTAGTGTTGTCAAATTCAAACAGAAAAGGATCCTAGGATGCTTGATGACTTAGAAAACCATAAATTAACATTTTTTGTGTTATATTTTTATTTACTTTGCTAAATATTTTCTAATTATATCTGTGGAATTCAACACTTCTGCCCTCCACCACACTAATCCCTCAGGCACAAAGAGTCAAATTTAGGCTTGACAGTAAGGGAAACTTCTGGACAAATACCAGTATTCAAAAGCAGGATGGAGGTGGTAGGTTCGCCTTCAACGGAGATCTTCAAGCAAAAGCCAGATGACCTTTGTTACATAAAACTATAGAAGGGACTCTCTTGTGTACAGTGTGTTCTCGAGAGCCATCAAATTTCTGGTGTCCCATCCACCTGAAGAGGAAGATCTTTATAATAATTGGAAATAATGAGACCAGGCATGTTTGCCAAGTGCTTTACAAACATGATCACTTGAGCTTCCCCAACAAACCTGGGATGTAGTTCTTACTTACAGGTTCTTATCCCTATTTGACACATAAAAGGATTGAGGATTAGAATGATTAAGTGACTGACCTGTGGTAACTGAGTAGTTAGTAAGGATCTACAGTGGCCTTAAGACATGCTGTTTCCCCTTGGTGCACTCAACAATGCAGTCACCATGAACTCAGCAACCCTCTGACTCCTACTTAGGCCAGTCCCTGTATCTGAAATAAATTCCTTCCCTATCTCTCCTTTTTCTTTTAAGATTTACTTTAAATTTTGCCTCCTCCAGGAAACCTTTCCTGAAGGATTCAGAGCTTCCACTTTATTGGTGCCTAGTGTATTTTGAACATTACAGACACTGCTTGTGGTCTGTGACAAAAAAAAAAGGCACCATATACCATAACAAAATATTTACAGCAACTGTTTCAGGGTAGTAAAGACCTGCAAAGTAAACTAATCAATTGGGTGATTGGCTAAATAAATGAGAGTAAGCGAACCCAATAGAATGTTACAGTAGAGAAGGAAACAAAATAGTGAATTAGAAACAGCCAACCTGCTGAACTCTCCCAATATTTCCCTCCAAACAACTTTAAGATAACACCACAAATCAAATATTGGAGTAGCAGAGCCAACAAAAGGGTGGAATGAGACATTTTTCCAGCCTAACGAACACCTAAGAGGTGAGTAGGAAAACTCAGTGACACTGGGGCAGAAACCTGTCTAGAGCCCCCACACACAACAACAGCAGCCACAGCAGCAGCCTCAGGAGTTCTCAGCCCAGAGATAGGAAAGGGATCAGACAACTCGTCAAAAAGAGAGTACAAGGAACCTTCTTCTGGCACTTGAGACAGCTGGCACTGACTGGTAGCTCTGCTACACAGTTCTGGGTTGCAATATCAAGGCCAAGAGAAGTGTGGCCATGCCCCGCGGCCAAGAGGAGCACTAGCACTTGCAGCTGCCAAGAGAGTGAGGGCCATTCCTTGGTAAAGACCAGATCAGCAGTGACCACCCCACCCCCCCGGAACAAACCACCCAGAAAGCCCTAAGAGAGATGGTCAAATGATTGTCCTTTTAAGTAATCTGCTGGTCTTATTAATAACCTGATTAAATTACCTAAAAACTATGCCTCTTGACCTTTTTAAATGTCATACCAGCCAAACTGATTGTAATCATTAAGAGGAAAAAAATGGCCATTTAATGAAACTGAGAACTTTCAAGCATTCAAAGATCAGAGCTGAATAGGAAATCTGACATTCAAACACAAGACTCAAGAAAAGCATAAAAAAATTTAACGTGAAAGAATAAACATAAGAAATTCAGTAAAATTTAACTGTTTACATTCCTATATGGAAAGATGGTAAGTGTAACTCCTAAGAACCTTAGGACAGTTAAAAGGAGTCTACGTGTGATTTTAGCAAAAGGATAAATAGGATATAAAAAGTAGAGAAACACAAATTAAAACAACTCTGAGGTACTGCCTCACACCCATCAGAAATGACAAATACTGGAGAGGATAAGGAAAAATACATACCTTAATAAAATACTGGTAGAGTGGTGAGTTGATCCAATTATACTGGAGAACAACTGGGAATTATGCCCAAAGGGTTATAAAACTGTGCATACCCTTTAAACCCAGCAATACCACTACCAGATCTATATCCCAAAGAGATAAAAGAAAAAGGACCTATATGCACAAAAATATTTATAGCAGCTCTTATTGTAGGAGTAAAGAATTGGAAATTGAGGGGATGCCCATCAATGGCTGAAGTTATAGTATGAGAATACGATGGAAATGTGCTGTAGGAAATGAGGAAGGCGATGGTTTCAGAAAAACATGGAAAGACCTAATGAACTGATGCAAAAGTGAGAAGAACTGGAAGACCACAGCACACATTAAAAACAAATTAGTAATGACAATCAACTATAAAAGACTTGGCTACTCTGATTAATACAATGGTCTAAGATAATGCCAAAGAAATTCACAATGAAAACTCCCGAGAGAAAACTGATGGACTGAGTGCAAACTGACATATAATTTCTCCCACTTTGCTTTATCTTGCTTTTTTCTGAAATATGGCTAACATGGAAATGTTTTACGTGATTTCACATGCATAACTGCTATCATATTGCTTGCCTTCTCAGTGGGTGGGGAAAGGGAGAGAATTTGAAACTTAAAATTTTTTTTAAAAAGAATGGCCAAAGTAAGACATTGGAATGCTAAGGAAAAAGAAAAAGAATGTTCCAGTACAGTGCTCTGAGACTCTACAGGTTCTCCCCCTCCTCCTATCACTCAGTTACCTCTTCTCCTTTATGTCCACATAATTCATATCTCCTACTCAAATCCTGGACATGCTTCTTCCTTTCTTAATGAGTTTAGTGCCTGACTCAGAGTCTCTCCTCCCTAAGTCCTATCTCCTTACTACAAGACTTCAACACACACACTGACACTCTCTTAAAAACCTCAGCCTTCAGTTCTTCAGCCTACTCATTTCCCATCATCTACTCCTCCACACACAAAAACAGTCACTCATACCTCTAATACTGCCATCAATCCACAAATGTGAAAACTTCCCCATTAATGAACTTTGCAATTCCCTTATCTGAGGTACAATCTATTACTGACTTTCCATTTTTCCTACCTTCTAGTACCAAATCCTGTACTCTTCATCTACACTGGGAGCTCCAATCCCTTGATCCCTCAGTTCTCTCCCAGATCATCACACTGCATTGGCCTCAATCTCTTCCTTTCTCCACTGCGTGACCCCTTGGAGAACCAGTTCCACTCTACAGTGTTCAACTGAATCTTTTGCCCATTTTATCACCAACTGTGCTCTGTCAAGCCTCAGACCACCTGCTGCTGTCTTTGCTCAACTCTTCTGAATGGATCCAATACAAATTTATGTTACATAACTTCAATTGAGCCCTCATTGTTGCTCCTGTACTTCCCTAACTAAATCACCAGCTTCCTCTCCTCTTCAAACTTTTTCAATCTTCTTCATCCCATGCTCCCCTGTGCCCACCTATCTCGACTGAAAACTTATTGAGAGCATTTGCAGGAAGCTCCTTCTTCTCCTCTGTCATCTTATCACTCAGACCTGTTCTGCTGCTACCTTCTCCTTCACTATTTCACATGAGAAAGGAGACCATTCTTTTTCCCAAGGCAAACCCCTCTACATGTACAAGTGATGCTATTTCATCTCATGCTACAAGATTGTCCCTTGTGTCATCCCCACTTTGACCACTTATCTATGATCTTTCCCTATCTACATGCTTCTTCCCACTGCCTACAGTCACGCCCGTCTCTTTCACCCTCAAACCCCCCTTCTCCATTTCCACTAGTTATTTCACATCTCTTCTGACTTTCTGCGCCTAAACATCTTGAGGCAGTCAATAAAAAGTCCCTCCACTTCCTCTTCCCTCACTCTCAACCATCAAAAATCTGACTTGCACGGTCATTATTCCTCTGAAACTGCTGTCTTCAAAGTCACCAATGACCTCTTTGATTGTTAAACTCAATGGCCTTTTCTCAACCCTCCTCCTTTACCTCAGTTGCTTCTTATGCTGCTAATTACTTCTCTTGGAGCCTTTTGGTTCTCTTCCTACTTTCTCAAGATTCCTTTGCTGGAACTTCATCCTGCTTCTGCCCAATGATGATGGGAGTCTCTCGACACTCTGCCCTGGGCTCTGCTCTTCTCTCTATATACGATTTCACTTGAGAATCTTACCAGCTCCCATAGATTACACTATCAGCTCTACATTGATGATTCTCAAATCTATCTGCCCAGCCCTAACTTCTCTGCCTATTAGGCAAATTGACCTGGATGTCCTACAGGTATCTTAGTCTCAATACATCCCAGACTGAACTCATCATCTCCCCCAACCCTCCCTATTACTATTCCATCCTCCCAGTTCTCCAAGTTCATCCCTCCCATATCCGATCTGTTGCCAAGACCTATCAACGTCACCTTTTGCAACATCTTCTGAATATATATTTCTCTTACCTCCTCTAATAATTCCATAAACTTGGTGCAGGGCTTCATCTCCCTCACTCCTGGATTAACATGACAGCTGCTGGCTGGGCTTCCTGCCATAAATCTCTCCCCACTCCAAAACATTCTCTGTTCAGCCAGTGATTTAGGAAAATTTTAGGAAAAGTGCAAGGGCAACCATGTCAAGCCCCAATCAACAAACTCCAGTGGCTCCATACAGCCTTCAGAATTAAACACACTATCTTGTGTTTGGAGTTCAAATTCCTTCATAATTTAGCATGTTCCCTCATAAATAACTTTGTGGTCTACTTATACTTTACATCCCCCAACCTCTGCCCCATTCTCCCCCCAACTCTGTGATCCAGTGGCACTAGGCCTCTATTCCTGTTCCTTGATCAGGCCTCTGCATCCCTTTTATCTCTGCCTCTTGCCTTTCCTCAAATTCCAGCTAAAATCCTACCTTCTAAAGAAAGTTTCTCCCAATCTCTCTTAATTCTACTGCTTTCCCTCTGCTGATCATTTCCACTTTATCCTGTATATAGTTTTTCTGTTTACATATAACAACATCAGCTTGGGAGCTCCTCAAGAGTATTTCTTCAGTACTTGGCACGGTGTTCAGTATATGGTATGCTTACTGGCTAAGAAACAATGAAAATGAAGAATACTGAGAGGCATGGGGAGTTTAGCATAAAGTTAAGTATGGAGAATCAGGAAAGCAATAAACTCAATGAATAACACAATGTAAAAGAAAAGGTCAACAAAAAAATACTCAAATTGAATGGTGTGCTACGTGTGACCAAACCTGGCCCCAAAGACAAGATGTGAGAAGGCTTACCTCTTGTTTCTTTCTGGGGTGGGGAACCCTGTATATTCAGACATTTTGTCTGACAATATGTTGGTTAATTTTGCTGGATATTTCTTCTTTATTATAAAGGATGTGTCTAGGTTCCCTTTAGCAAACTAACAGGTAAAAACAGATGCTTACTACCAAGAAGAAATGGCATATACATTATCAATTTTACACTTTTTGGGGCCTATGATTTATTTGTAAGACTGGGTTGCATAGTTTGGAAGATTATGTTAATTTTATTTAGGTAGTTAAAATAAAAAGTATTAAGCAGAGTTGAAGATTATAAAAGGAACCAGTTTTCCTCTCCCTGTCTACAACTGCAAAACATTTTAGTTCATTACCATACTGAATAGAGAAAATATACATACAAATTTTCTTGTATTGATAAAAAGGATCTAAAGTCTTAGCAAAGATTAATTATGGTAAAAAGAATAGTGGTGCTGTTTGTATATTCTTGACATAGAAAGAAAAATCGAAAACTAGCCTCAAATCTTAGTATTTTTTGATCACTACATATAAAAATAAATGTTTTTGTGTTATCTTTGCTTCTATTTCTCACTTTTATCTATGTTTCTGTCCAGAATGTAGCAATATAAAAGAATTTCAAGGGCAAATTATGAACTCCTTTTGAAAATACTGAGTATTTGGTAAAAATTATGCAAAATGTAAAGAAAATACGACACCAAAATAAACTATGGTAGATCCTGAACATAGTGGAAGCTGACTGTCATGATAAAGGAATACAGTATATTGTTGCCTTTTTTTATATGTTAACTGCAACTTTTAAAAATTTTGACTATGGATCACATTTATAAATAAAAACAGATAGTAGGTAGTAGGAAGAGGACTTAAAAATAAATATTCTGATAGGAATAAAAATAAAAAGTGCTATCCCTTCGCTAAAATAACATGATTCAGTTCATTTTTCAAAATATTGCTTGGCTAATTTTCTGAGTTTTAAAAATCTGTCAAACAAAAATATATCTCTGCCAGGCAATATGCTAATAGGGATATGAAGAAGCAAAAACAAGGAATCTACCCTCAAAATGCTAACATTTAAATCTGCAAGGGAATATAAAATAACTATGCACACACAAGATACATATCATATAAATGGAAAGCAATTTTAGACAAAAGGAGGAAAGACTTCTTACAGAAGGTAGTATTTGAACTGAGCCTTGAAGGAGGCTTGGTTGAAAAGGCTAGGAATAAAGGAATTATAGATGTGGGGGAGGGCCAAGGAAATGGCACTGATAACAGAGACAGGTGACAAGAAGAAGGAAGAAGAAATAAAGTGTAAGGAGACTAGAAAGGTAGGATGGGATATCAGGGATGCGAAAGATTTTAAATGCCAAATAAAACTTTTCATATTTGATCACAGAGGTAAAAGTGATTAAGAGTTTGTCCTTTGGGGACACTAGGTGGACAGTGAATAGAGCACCGGCCCTGGAGTCAGGAGGACTTGAGTTCATATCGGGCCTCAGACACTTAACACATTTACTAGCCGTGTGACTTTGGGCAAGACACTTAATCCCAATTGCCTTCCAAAACAAAAGAAAAGAAAAGAGTTTTGTCCTTTAAGAAAATGTCTGGGGGGGCGGAGCCAAGATGGCGGAGTAGAAACAGCTCTTCCAAGCCTCTCTGCCCCCAGATTCCCCCCAAACTATGTAAAAAAGGACTCTGAAAATCTTCTGGAGCCCCAGCACCCACAGAACGACACAGAGAAGCTAACCTCCCGCTGAGGACAGCCCAGCACCCTGCAGGAAGGACCAGCGCAGTGGTCTGGGAGCCGGCAGCGCCAGAGCGCAGAGCGCAGGAGCCGAGCCGAGCCCAGGTCCACGTGAGCCGAGGTTTTAGCCCCAGGGCGGCAGGGCCAGCAGCCAGCTGGAGGAACCCCAGAACACCAGGAGCTGTGGCAACTCCAGAATTATCAACATAGACATGCCTAGGACAAAGTAAGAGGTTAGTGTCCTATGGACTTTGGGACCTGTATTTGGGGAATGCGTCAGCTCCCTCCCCTGGGGGCTAGAAGCCGCTGAGGAGACACGCCATTTTGTAGTTTTCAGAGGCAGCTCCAGCTCCCAGCCTGCAAATTGTAGGGAGATCCAACGATCAGTCTTGGGGGGTAATCGCTCTTGCTTTAACCTCCCTGGATCTGGATTGTGATCTAGGGTGGAAGTTGTGGGTGGGTTTACAGCTTGCCAGAAACGGAAGTTGCCCCCCACACGTTCGGGACGAAAATTCCTCTAGCTGGCCTTAAAGCCATAGTGTGGCAACAAGCCCAAAAGTCAAGTAATCAAGTGGCAACATGCCAAGGCAAAGGAAACAGAAAAATGCAACCCCAGACTCCTATTTTGGGGGCATAGAGCAGGAAAAGGACTGTGAGGTCAGAAGTCCTGCTCCAAAAGCCCCAGGGGAAAACATGAGCGGGTTGCAGGCCATAGAGCACCTTAAGAAGGACTTTAAAAATCAAATAAGAGAAGTGGAGGAAAAATTGAAAGAGAAATGAGAAGGATGCAGTAAAAGTATGAAATGAGGGTCAGCAGCCTGACTGAGGAAAACAACACCTTAAAAAATAGACTAACTCAAATGGCAAAGGAGGCCCAAAAGGGCAATGAGGAGAAGAATGCCTTAAAAAGTCGAATTTGCCAGATGGAAAAAGAATCTCAAAAGTTCACTGAGGAGATTCATTCCTTCAGAGTTAGACTGGAGCAAATGGAAGCTAATGACTTTATGAGAAATCAAGATGCTGTTAAGCAGATCCAAACAAATGAAAGATTAGAAGGCAATGTGAAATATCTCATGGGAAAAACCACTGACCTGGAAAATAGATCCAGGAGAGACAATTTAAAAATTATTGGACTACCTGAAAGACATGATCAAAGAAAGAACCTAGAAATCACCCTTCAAGAAATTCTCAAGGAAAATTGCCCTGATGTTTTAGATCCAGAGGGCAAAATAGAGGTTGAAAGAATCCACCGATCACCTCCTGAAAAAGATCCCAAAAAGAAAACTCCCAGGAATATTATAGCCAGGTTCCAGAATCCCCAGATCAAGGAGAAAATACTACAAGCAGCCAGGAAGAAACAATTTCAATATTGTGGAAACACAATCAGAATAGCCCAGGACCTGGCAGCTTCTACACTGAGGGATCGAAGGGCATGGAATATGATATTCCAGAGGGCAAAGAACTGGGAATGAACCCAAGGGTCACCTACCCAGCAAAACTGAGTATTTTGTTTCAGGGGAAAATATGGTTATTCAGTGGAATAGAGGACTTTCAAGCATTCTTGAGGAAAAAACCAGAGTTGAATAGAAAATTTGACATCCAGACGCAAGAAGTAAGAGATGCCTGAGAAGGTAATCAGGGAAAGAAATCAAAAGGAACTTATCAAAGTTGAACTATTTACATTCCTATATGGAAAAGCAATAACTGTGACTGATGATATCTTTCTCACTATGAAAATAATGGAAGAGGGGTGTGTGGTCATATGAATACATATGTGAATGTGTGTGTATATGGTTACAGTTATATATGGATAGAGGGCATAGGTTGAATTTGTTGGGAAGGGAGAATACTTAAGGGATGAAATTATGAGGTGAGAGGAAAGTGGCAAGAGGAGATGGGGAGAGACAGGGTAGGGTAAACTATCTCATGTAGGGGAAGTGGGTGCAAAAGAGGGGGAGAATAAGGAAGGCTAAAAAGGCAAAACCACATTCACATTGAATTTGGTTCAGGGAGAAAATGATATACATACTAAATGGGATATCTCAACCTGCAGCAGGATAGGGGAAGGGGGATGAGAGGAGGGATGATGGATGGGAGGGCATCCTTGGGGTGAGGGGAGGTTGGAAGTACCCACTATAGAAGAGGGACAGGATCATGTAGGGAATGGACCAGGTGGGGAGTGGGATGAGTGGGAGGGAATTATAAGCAGCCTTGCACAATATATCTACTATGATAATGTTTTGCATAGCTAGACATGTACAACATATACTGAATTACTTATATCCCAAGAAGGAATGGGTGACAAGGGAGGAAGGAAATGGATCTGAAATTCAAGGTCGTAACATTAAATGTTTCAAATATATATAAAAATACTATTATTAATACTCTTCTGCCTATAATTGGGAGATAAGATGTGCAGGCATTGGGACACAAAGATTCATCTTCCTCTAATGGAAAGTCGATGGGGGTATGGGAGAAGGTATGGGAGAGAGCAGATTGGAGGAAGCGATATCTTGTGGGACTGCTATTCTGGGAGGTTGGGTAGGGGAATAATGGGGGAAAATGATTGTAACTCAAAATCTGGCGGAAATGAATGATGTAAAACAGAAGTTAATAAAGTATTTGTTTAAAAAAAAAAAAAGAAAGAAAATGTCTGGCAGGTGACGAAAATGAATGGGAATGGTGACAGACCTTGGATAGTGGCAGCAAACAGAAGGTTACTATAATAGTATAAACATGAGGCGATGAGGAACTGCATCAGGGTGGTGGCTCTGAACTGAAAGGGACAAAAGAGGTATTCCTTGGATATTATCTGGTCCATCAAAAAAAGCAAGGTCTTCCATTATCTCATTCAAACATCTTATCCTTGCCTACCTCCTTTTCTCAGAAAATTAGAAGAGGGTAAGGGAAATCTTACACAACAGTGGAAAGAGAAAGAATAATTCTTGACCAATAAAGGACAGATAGACTTACAACAGAAAAAATTACAACTTAAAAAACCTAAACTATTAACAGCATACAGGAAAATGCTCCAAATCACTAATAAGAAAATAAAATTCTAAACTGACAAACTGGAAAGTATTAGAATTACCACGTTAATTTTTTTTTAAAGTACATTTATTAAGTGCCTCTTGTGTTCCAAGATCTGAGTTAGGTGCCAAGGAGTTAGAAAGCTTAGATAAGACTTGGTCCCTACCCTTTTTTTTTTTAAATACACATCAAATTTGTAAATTTACTTTGAAAATCAACTTATTCATATATGAGATTCAAGGAAAGAAATGCAAGGCAAGTCAGTAAGTTTTAATAAGTGCTCACTATGGGTTGGGCACTAAGGCAGGCTCCAGGAATACAAAGAAAAGCAAAAAACAGTCCCTGTCTTCAAAGAAGTCACAATCAAATGGAGGCAACACGCAAACAAATAAATACAAGATAATGATGGTCTCTGTGGAAAGGCACTAGTACTAAAGGTGATCTAGAAAGGCTTCTTAAGAAAACTTTGGGTTCCAGTCAAGAGCTGAAAGAAGATGGGAGGCAGAGCCAATTCAACCCCTCCTCTGCCCCTTGCTTTCCCTAGCCTCCTTCAAGGCTCAATGCAAATATAAAAGACAGCAAGTGAGAATGTAAAGTTGAGAGATGGAATGTCTTGTCCAAGGAAGGAAGTCAATGTGACTGAATTGTAGAGTAGATACTAAGTAGTTAAGGAAAGGAAGGAAGGGACCATGTTATAAACACAGAAATGAGTCATCAAAGCATTTTTTTAAAATACCCAAAAGAGAACAGAAAAAAGCACAGATTAGCAGTGCCAGCTTATAAACACCATGTTCAATTTATTGTTCTTTTTTTTAGTCACCCTACATGTAACAGAGTTGAAGCATAAGAAACAACCAAGTCTGTTTTTCTGTTCTAATTTGTACACAGAAATGTTCTTTTTGGTGAATATTAACTTATTTAAAATGTAATAAATTTGTGCTTTAAGAACAAAAGCAAAACAAAAATTGGAGAAATAGAAACATAGTTGTTCACCATATACCTGAAGGCCAAAGTCTAATAGCTGAACTAGATGTGGCTGACTGTAGTGGACAAACAAGGTGTTCATTTTTTAAAATGGTCAATGTGTACACATTTCGTTTTATACTTGTTTACAAGGGTTCTTTCTAGTTAAGCAAAAACTGGGTCTATAAGCACCTGACCCTGCATAAGAATGACATTTCCTATAGCAGTACATGTACCCATTCTCAGAACTTAAGCATCTCACACATACACACACACACACACACACACACACACACACACACACACACACCCCTTATTCTGGCATATATGACCAGGTATTTCAACAGAGCTGAAAATTGGAAAAAATCAATTTAATAGCACTGACTGCTATTAAGCTACTTAAAATATAAAAGCAAAAAGAATAAAATTATCTTGTCAAATTAACTAATTAATTTATGTATTGATTAAGGTGTTCCCAGAACTACTTCCCAGAGTTGTTGTAAGGATTAAAAGAAGTATTTGTACTGCACTTACCACCAGAATGCCTGGTGAGTAGTGGGCAAATGCTTGTTTCCCTCTTTCCTTCCTATATATGGTTCATCATTTGATTCTCATAACAACCCTCTGAAGTAGGTCTTACTATAATCACATGTTATAGATGACAAGAAGGCTGAGAGATTAGATTGGTGTCTGCACACCAAACTGGTAGTGTTGATTTGGGAAAATAATGACAGTAACACAAATGTCTACATTATATCAGGCAAGCTATCTAAACTCTCCGTACAGCTTTCTTCAAGGTTAAATTTCTTGAACTGAATATTAAAAGCAGAAACAATTCTACTTCTCTTTCCCTAAACACCACTAGCAGATATTACTACTGATGGAAAAAGTACGAAACACTTTGAGACCCCAAAGAGTGTGTTATAGATTGAGAGACGGAAGAAACATCAGAAATTCTTTAATTGAAGTCCTTTATTTTACAGATAAGTCAAGAAATAAGGGATGCACCCTATATCCCAAGTCTTATCATTCAGAATCCTGCACTCTGACTAGGCTACATTAAGCACTGTGATGTTGCACAACAATATGTAAGTGACAACATTAATAAGGTGACACTATTTTGCCTGCCCTTCCCCCATCCCAATATAAAAGAATTTTAGTTATTGTTCTTCTTCCTCTCCCCCCACTCTCTGCCCCCAGGGGAAGTAAGAAAGAATTCATTTTAGGCTCAAAATAACCAGAGTCTAAACCAGAACTAGAATGTGGCTTGGGGCAATGAAGGAAAATACAAGTAAAATAGCCAAATGTTCCTGCAGAGGTTGTTTTTTTATTTCTAAGACACTACAGAGTCCTGCTATTCCAAGATAGAATCTGCTATTTAGCCACATCTGTTAGATTATTTCTTCTAAACAAGAAACTACTAAGTAAAAGAGTAAGTACTGATTGATCTGGCCACTGGACCCCATGTTTCTCACTTACATAATATACTATTTCTGGTTGACTGAAATGTTCATTTGCTTTGTGTTAGATAGATGTGTTTTGAAAATGGCCACGAAGCAATTTTTTTTTTAAGTTTTACAAATGTCAACTGAAATAATAAATTAGACAATGGTCAAGAACTAAAATCAATGAATCAGTATGACTGCTAAAAGAAAGATAAGAGTAACCGTATATTCCTGTCACTTAAAAATGAAGAAAGGCAATATGTTAAAAGAGAAACTATGAAAATGGTTAATCACATATGAAATTTCCTAAATCTGAAGGTAGAAGACTGAAATTTTCAACATTCAGTATTAACTGATTCAAACTAGTATTGTTTTTAAAAATGTTATCAGGGGGTGGCTAGGTGGCACAGTGAGTAGAGCGTCAGCCCTGGAGTCAGAAGGACCTGAGTTCGGATCCGACCTCAGACACTTAACGCACACACAAACAAAAACCTAGCCATGTGACCTTGGGCAAGTTACTTAACCCCAATTGCCCTCCAAAAAAAAAAGCAAAAAAAAAAATGTTATCAGGAATCACAAAATACTCCAGTGCTTAATAGATAGTACTAACAATTAAAATAAAACATAACTAACCAAGAAAATGCCTACAGTAATGGAAGCTTTAAAAATGGCTTTTGTGTTCTAAGAATAAGCATATAACCCAGCAAATTATCAGACCCAAAAGAGACATGTCAAGCTTAAAAGTTATCAGTTTGGAGCAAAATAAGTTTTTTAAAAATATCATCAACATATACACCTGTATCTCAGGTACTACAGGCTTTCTTCTTAAGCAAAACTGTGATAGAGGCTGGAAGGAAGTTTTAGGCCCCAGAATTGAACTAATCTGTTCACAAACCTACCTTATGTGATTTTTAAATATCATATAAATTATATAACTGATCTGATCTATAGACTTCTGGTATTACTGGTGCCAACTAAAGAGATCATTTAGTCAAGAAATCTTCCAACATGCTCAGAGATGACAAAAATTCAAACAAAATATTAACACATTTTAAATTTAATATGAACTTTCATATGAACCTAATGTTATCCATTTTTTATCAGCCTTCCCTCTAAGATTATCTCTAGGGTAGGAAGGTAGCACAAGAGAGTGGTGGGCCTGGAATCAGGAATATATATCTTCTTGAATTCAAATCTGACCTCAGATACTTATTAGATGTGTGATCCTTTGCAACTTAAATCTGTTTACCTCAGTTTCTCATCTGTAAAATAAGCTGGAGAAAAAAAATGGCAAATCACCCCAGTATCTTTGACCCCAAATGAGGTCACGAAGTCAAACAAGACTAACAAGATTCTCTCTAATTTATCCTGTATGTGCACATGCATGTACACATGTCCATACACACATACATTTAAAAAATCTTGGTGTATGTTGTTACTTGTACGTGGTCTCCCCTAAGCTCCTTGAAGGGAGACATTTTTGCTTTTCTTTCTATCCCCAGAATTTAGCCTAGGTTCTTAAAAAAAGAATGTGAACTTGAATGCAACTATATAAGACGGCAGAGACCCTATTGTATAATTTAATCAAAGTATATTAATATTATATTGTAGTTACTATATTAGAAAACAATCTAAAGAACGGGTAATTTAAACTAACTGTAATATTATCTTACCTTGCTTTAATTTGCAATTAAACCTTGACTAATGAATATTCTGGAGGAAAACGGTTCTTTAGTAAATCCCAGAGATGAAAAGAAAATTTCATCTATCAGAGTCATTTGCCTAATACTCATATGATGAAAATGTATTTCATTTGCAGGTAAATAGTTTAAGACCTTAGTAAAACTGTAAGTCTACAAAGATCACAGACTCTAAAGTCTCTTCCTGTCCCCCTTTCCTCCCCACAGCGAGGTTAGGTGGTGTGACCCCTCCTTAGCAATCAATCCCTTCTATCTCTCCCCATCCCCTCCCTCTTACTAAAATATGGAAACAACTAAATAGGCATCATTTGTAGAGGATTAATTATACTTCAATACAATGATTTCTAACTCTACCAATATTTTTAAGTCTTTTATATCTTAACTGGATCATAGATTTAGAGTTGAAAAGTAAAATGGAGATAATCTAGTCCAATTTTCTCCTTTTGAAGATGAAAGTAAATGAGTTAACCAGAGAAGTTAAGTGACCAGCTGCCCATGGTCAAACAGCTATCACCTAACTGGCAGAATACAACTGAAACTGAGGTCTTTCAGACTCCCATACAGTATTATTTCCATGACAGCAGTAGAATGAAAGCTGTAAAATCAGAGTCAGAGCTAACAAGAACCTTAAAGATGATTTAGTCTACCTATTAATTTTACAAAAAGAGAAGCCAAGTCCCAGAAAGGTTAACTGCCTTACTCAGAGGAACATAATTAATTAGTGGAAGAAAAGTAGGGCTACCAAAACTCTTGACTAAGCACAGTGCCCTTCCCACTACAAGGCTGCCTTAAAAATCACAATAAGCCTTCCTGCAAAATTAGCTCTAAGGAGTGTCCAGATTTATTAAATTCTGTGTGATGCACTGCGCATTTTAGGTGAAATGCTTCCATCATTAAAACAGAAGTGTTCACTGACCTCACCTGTACCCTAGCCCAACACAGATTCTTAAGTTTCTTTGGTCCCTTCTTAGTCTATTTACCCTTCTCAACTTTACCACATCCAATTCTTAACTAAATCCCAATGTCCCTTTAGAGTTCACTACTACTTTTATACTACAGTAAAAAAGAACCCATGTGTATAACCTCCTCAGAGTGGAGTTTCTGCTCTCCTGTTGCTACAATACCTTTTTTTCATACTACTGAACAGCACTTCTCCCTCCTTCCCCCACAAATACTAAGGAAATACATACTAATCACGGGAAAACCAAGTAAGGTAATGAGGCATAAGATTAAAAAAAACCTTATTATCAATAGGAAACTTTTTCTACCTCAGGGGTAGGGAACCTGCAGCCTTGAGGCCACATGTGGCCCTCTAGGTCCTCAAGTGCAGCCCTCTGACTGAATCTAAACTTCACATAACAAATCTCCTTAATAAAAGGATTTGTTCTATAAAATTTGGACTCAGTCAAAAGGACATACCCAAAGACCTAGAAGGCCACACGTGGCTTCAAGGCCAGAAGTTCCCCAACCCTGATCTACCCAAGAACAGGCTAAGTATGTGTCTTAGGAATAAGAGAAATGAAAAAAAAAAAAAAGGAATAAGAGAAATGAGCAAAGTAAGAACTACCTAGAGAAAAGAAATAATAGGCAGTGATTCAAAAAGGTTAAAAAAAATAGAAAAGAACAAGAAAAGACTTTTAGATAAGGGGTCTCCAAAATTCTTTGATTACACAACTCTCTTAAGAAAATAAAATATGATTAAACACAGGTATATGAATGTATTTTTAAAGTATATGTATATCTTGTACTAAAATATTATGCATATTATAAGACACATGAATAGAAAATTTTAAAGGATAAGATATAGGTAAAATGAACAATTTAAAATATATTAATGATGCAAAAAACCTTTTTAATCTCACAAGTTATCATTAATTTAATTATTTAATAATCAAATTATTACCACTAATAATAGTAATGTTTTAGTGAGAACAATTTGAATCCACTTTCATTATTTTTTTTAAATCCTTGTATATCTCCTAAGGAAAAGGGCAGAAATAGTTTGTCAGTAATTACTCAGTTAACATATTCAATGTGACTAGTCAAGCAGAAAATTTTTTTTTTAACAACACTTTTTTTTATCGAAAGATCCACAATGTAATTCAGTGAATAAAACAGCTTTTCACACAAATTTCAAACAATGTGAAAGGATACTCCGAACAACTTCTGGAGCCACAGCACCCACAGAACGGCACAGAGAAGCTAACCTCCTGCTGAGGACAGCCCAGCAGCCCTGCAGGGAGCGGCCAGCGCAGGGCTCTGAGAGAAGGCAGCACAGCCCGCTGGGCTGGGAACTGTCAGTGCAGTGCACAGAGCCGAGCCCAGGTCTGTAGTTTTAGCCCCAGGGTGGCCGGGCCTTCAGCTGGCTGGAGGGACCCCAAAACACTAGCAATTGTGGCGATTCCAGAATTATCAGCACAGATATGCCTAGGACAAAGTGAGAGGTTAGTGCCCTATGGACTTTGGGACCAGTATTTGGGGAACTCGAAGGCTTCCTCCCCTGGGGGCGAAAAGCTGCTGAAGAAATAGCAGCACAGAAGCCATTTTGCAGCGTCAGTAGTGGCTCTAGCTCCTGGTCTGCGAACTGTAGGGAGATCCAGCAATCAGTCTGGGAGTTAATCGCTCTTGCTTTAAACTGCCTGGATCTGGATTGTGGTCTGGGGGGGAAGTTTGGGGTGGGTATCCAATTTGCCAGAGTGAGTGGAGGCTTTACAGAGGCCACCCAACTGGCGGAAGTTGTGAAGACCCCACGTTTGGAATGGAAGCTCTCCTGTCTGGTGGCAGAGTCCTACTGTGGCAACAAGCCCAAAAATCAAGTAATTAAGTGGCAACATGCCTAGGCAAAAGAAACAAAATAAACAGAAAAGTTCAACATAGGACTCCTATTTTAGGGGCAAAGAGGATCAAAGCATGGAGGAGAACTGTGAGGTCAGAACTCCTGCACCAAAAGCCCCAAATGAAAATACAAGCTGGCTACAGGCCATAGAGGACCTTAAAGCAGATAAGAGAAGTGGGGGAAAATCTGGGAAGAGAAACGATAAAGATGCAAGAAAGGTATGAAACAACAGTCAACAGCCTGACTGAGGAAATTAACACCTTAAAAAATAGACTAACTCAAATGGCAAAAGAGGCTCAGAAAGGCAATGAGGAGAAGAATGCCTTAAAAAGTCGAATTTGCCAGATGGAAAAAGAATCTCAAAAGCTCACTGAGGAAATCCATTCCTTCATAGTTAGACTGGAGCAAATGGAAACTAATGACTTTATGAGAAATCAAGATGCTGTTAAACAGATCCAAACAAATGAAAGAATAGAAGGCAATGTGAAATATCTCATGGGAAAAAACATTGACCTGGAAAATAGATCCAGGAGAGGCAATTTAAAAATTATTGGACTGCCTGAAAGCCATGATCAAAGAAAGAACCTAGAAATCATCCTTAAAAAAATTCTCAAGGAAAATTGCCCTGATGTTTTAGACCCAGTGGGGGAAATAGAGGTTGAAAGAATCCACAGATCACCTCCTGAAAAAGATCCCAAAAAGAAAACTCCCAGGAATATTATAGCCAGGTTCCAGAATCCCCAGATCAAGGCGAAAATACTACAAGCAGCCAGGAAGAAACAATTTCAATATTGTGGAAACACAATCAGAATGGCACAGGACCTGGCAGCTTCTACACTGAGGGATCGAAGGGCATGGAATATGATATTCCAGAGGGCAAAGAGCTGGGAATGAACCCAAGGGTCACCTACCCAGCAAAACTGAGTATTTTGTTTCAGGGGAAAATATGGTCATTCAGTGGAATAGAGGACTTTCAAGCATTCTTGATGAAAAAACCAGAGTTGAATAGAAAATTTGACATTCAGACGCAAGAAGCAAGAGTTGCTTGAGAAGGTAATCAAGGAAAAGAAATCAAAAGGAACTTATCAAAGTTGGACTATTTACATTCCTACATGGAAAAACAATAACTGTGTTTGATGAAACTTTTCTCATTATGAAAATAATTGAAGGGGCAGCTAGGTGGCGCAGTGAGTAAGAGCGCCAGCCTCGGAGTTGGGATGACTGGGATCGAATCCGGCCTCAGAAAATGAGCACCCACACACAAAAAAATGACGAGCCGTGTAACCTTGAGCAAATTACTTAACCCCAATTGCTTTAAAAAAAAAAAAAGAAAATAATTGAAGAAGGGCACATGGCATATGTTCACAGGTATACATGAATAGAGGGCACAGGTTGAATTTGATGGGAAGGGATGATTATTTTTTTTTTTGGAGGGCAACTGGGGTTGGGTGACTTGCCCAGGGTCACACGGCTGGGTTTTTGTTTGTGTGTTGGGTGTCTGGGGCCGGATCCGAACTCGGGTGCTTCTGGCTCCGGGGCCGGTGCTCTGCTCACTGCGCCACCTAGCCGCCCCAAGGAAGGGATGATTCTTAAGGGGTGAAGTCAAGAGGGGAGAGAGGAAAGTGGCAAGAGGAGATGGACAGAGACAGGGTAGGGTAAACTATCTCATGTAGAAGAGGCAAGGGGAAGTAGTTGCAGGGGAGGGGAAGAACAGGAAGGCAAAAAGGCAAAAGCATATTCTCATTGAAGTTGGCTCAAGGAGAGAATCACATACATACTAAATGGAATATCTTGCCCTCACTCACTCCCCTGAGTAGGGGAAAGGGGGATGAGAGGGGGGATGATGGAGGGGAGGGCATTCTGGGGAGAGGGGAGGTTAGAAGTACCCACTATCAAAGAGGGACAGGATCAAAGTAGGGAATGGACCAGGTGCGAGGTTAGATAGGTGGGAGGTAAATATAAGCAGTCTTTTACAATATATCTACTATGGTAATGTTTTGCATAGATATACATGTACAACACATACTGAATTGCTTATCTTCTCAGAGGGAGTGGGTGACAAGGGAGAAGGGAAATGGATCTGAAAATCAAAGTTTTAAAATTAAATGTTTCATAAGATGTCCAGGCATTGGGGCTCAGAGATTCACCTTGCCCTAATGGCAAAGTCGAAGGGGATATGGGAGAAGATATGGGAGAGAGCAGATTGGATGAAGGGATATCTAGGTGGGACTGCTATTCTGGGGTGGTGGGTAGGGAAAAATGGGGGCGAAATGTAACTCATAATCTGGTGGAAATGAATGATGTAAACCAGAAGTTAATAAAGCATTTGTTTAATTTTAAAAAAAAGAAATGATGAGGGGATGGTTTCAGAAAATCATGGCAAGACCTAAACTGAGGCAAAGAGCAGTGAGAAGAGCTAGAGGATCACTGTGCACAAAAACAGCAATGCTGTAATGATGATCAACCATGAAAGTCCTGGCTATCTGATGAATACAATGATCTAAGACAATTCCAAAGGACTCATAATGAAAAAATACTATCCATTCCCAGAAAAGGAATTGGTGAACTTTTGAGTGCAAAATAAAGAATAATTTTGTCTCTTAAAAAAAAGTAAATAAATATTAAAAAAAAATAAAACAGCTTTTCCACAGGAATCGTTATATATATATATATATATATATATATATATGTATAATTATGTAAAATCAAAATGCATAAGTGAATTGTCAGCGGTTTTTATCTTTGAAAAAAAGTTTATCATAAATCCATTGCTTTCTGTATAGAATTATGTTTAATAGGCAGTTTTCATACGATATCTTCCTATTCACTGTTTGAATTATTTTAATTGTATTTTTATTTTTTTGCTGAGTTTGGCTGAACCACAGTGTGCAAGGAGAATTACATAAGGATGGAAAGGTTAATAAGATTTTATAGGTTAATGTTGAACCTGGGTGCCTAGAACTAGAAGTATGGTGGTAATGTCATCTGAAGTAGGTAAGACTAGAAAAGAGGATCTGGGAGAAACAATTAATAAACTGATTTGCAATACAGGTTGCAACCTGTATTTGAATTTAAATTCATGCCTACTCATATACTGAATGATTCACATAGTCAACCCAAACTAAAAAGGAAAGGTGGTGGTGGTTATTACTCAGTGGTCAGTATCCGCTGATAGGTACCTCCTGAAATCAAAGGTAATGTGGGGAAGAGGGGTTAGGAATGGGTATGCCAGAGGGAAAGAGATTTCCCCAAAGCAGTTTGTCATGGCTGAGCATGGAAGATTGAGAACTTATATAACCCAAGAAAGGGCCAAGTGAGGGAAACCAGGAAGATAAAAGCTATAAAGTAAGTGTGGTTCTGCTGAAAACAAGCTCTATGATCAAGGGAAATGTGGGATCCAGCATAAATCCCCACCCTATGCCCTAGCTGATCATACAACTTCAGTTTATGGCACTCCACAATGTAAACACCTTTGGACTAAGGGATAATTTAGATCAGTCTCATTAAGGAAATAAAGAAAAGTTGAGTGGTAATATTTCTCTCTCTCTCTCTCTCTCTGAATCTTGTTGGAACTCATCAAGCCTGAAAGAAATTCTGATGAAAACTCATGTTAATATGCTTTGCTTTCTTAAATTCTACACAGACTCATGATACTTAACAATTATACAGCACTTTAAAGTTTACAAAGCACTTGAAAGCTATGGATATCAATATATACATATATATATATATGTTCATACATTACTATAGATATATCTATGTTGGGTATATCTATAGTCATCTATAGCATATCTACATTGGATATAGCTATCTACATACATGTACATATATGTGTGTACACACCCCAAACATTAAACCAATTTATTCCCATTTTGTGGTCTCAAAATAATTCCCCTAATTTTCTAGCAACAAAGCTACATTATATTTTAACAAAGAGATTCACCTCTCTGGAAAATGCAAATAAAATTATTTTTATTATAAGTTCATTGCACAAGATTATAAACATTTTAATTGATTTTGTAGTTACACAACCCACAATCAGGTTGATACTCAAAACAAGTAAACTACAACCAAATGGGGAAAGGAGGGAAAAGATATATGTCAGTATGTGGGCTATTCAAGTTTAGTATGTGTTCAAATTCTATCACTGCTTATCAAAGAAAATTATCTATCTATCTATCTATATTTGAATTTGCAAGTGTATTAAAAGAAAAAAAGATTTTATCAAACTGACTTGCTGCTGGTATCTACAATAAACATACCTGTACCCATCAAAAGTGTGGTCCTCTTCTGTGCATAATTACTCAAGTGGAGTGGGAAAAATTAAGTGCACTTGTAAGCATATTGCAAATGGTCTAAATTTCACAGGAATATTTATTCAAAAGAAAAATAAAATATAGTTCTTTTAATAAACGGAATGGAAAAAGTAGGTATCCCATAAAGATGATCTGAGTGAGCTGGGTACAGTGTGTCAATCTTTAGACCTAAGAGGCAGACAGAAGACTGCACTGAAATCCCTGCTCTCCCACCTATTTTGCTATATGAGATTGGAGTCACCTAAACTCTCTTCCTCCATGAAAGAACCGGATTGGACCTGATAACTTCTGAGATCCCTGATGCCTTTAAATCCATGATCCCCTAGCATGATGCTTACTGCATTAGCATAATTCAACTGGGAAGGGGGTAGGGTGTTAAGTTAGCCATAATGAGCTCTGGAGTACTTAGAGCCAGCCCATGTTCTTTTGAAAAGGGAAGAGCCTCGAACCTCTCAGCTCCTCTGAATTTAACACCTATTATCACTTTCCTTCAGATTTCTGTTATACAGATCATTCCCTAAACCTAAAATACAATCTTGTGATTTGAATAGCACAGTTCTGTTGAGAAGTTTCAAAGCTTACAACATTACCAATAAAGAGAATTTAAAAGTCTAGCTGACAAAGTGGTAATTAAAGTGTTTTACCCACAAAACTGTAAAAGGCTCAATACTAAATTAGGCTTCTGATGAAGGCTGGAAGAAAAGGTGGTAAAACACACCACTGAACAGCTGTTAGACACAACATTTTATTCAGGGTATTTTATGTTCATTACTTTGTATGCGCAATCAATAATGAAAGTTAATGATTTAAAGTTTTGGGGTTGGTTGGGTTTTTTTTGTTTTTTTTTTTTTTTTTGCTAAAATCTTTGTGCTAAATAAATGAACAACAAGCTAACATATTAGTCATCACAAGAAAAAAGATGTTGAGACAATAGGAAACTTCTAAGTTATCAGACAATCCTTTCTCTACCAAAATATTTTAATTGGTTTCAGCAAGTTGATTGTAATACCAACAAAAAAATCCCACTTTCTTTTCAGAAAGTAAATTACCTTTGTCAATAGTCAACTAATAAAGCAGACACCCACCCAATAAATAGAGTAAAGAGAACATCAAAACTAATTAGATTGAAAGCCCAGCAATCAACTTTTAAAACATAAGGCCTGCATTGATCTGAAGTAATTCAATTTCTGCTCCAGGCAAATAAATCAACATTATGTTTTTCAGCAATTTAAGAACGAATTTCTCTTATTATCATTATTATTTTAGTATTCCATTTATTGTAACAACTATTAAGCTTACTTTCGATATTAACTTCTATATGAAATCTAATATATCCAAACTATGACCTGGAATGATTTTCACAGCCTAAGTTATGAAAACAAATTCTCCCCAAAAGCAAGGCTGACTTATCTTTAATTGTCTTTTGCCAAAATATATAAAATACTCTGTTAGAAGGAAGAAACAATTGGTGACATCCATTCTCGTTCATTACAACACTAATGTAAGATCTAGAACCAAAAATTAATGATACTGAGATTCTGATTCTGTGAAATAGCACAGCATACACTAGACATTAAACATTCCAAGTTTAAAATGTATGTGGGGGTTTTTTCCCTTTTAATAATAGGAACAAAAGGGGATCAGTGGTGACGTGGATAACTTAATCTTGATAACATAAGAAATAATGTCATATTGGTATGTCTTTTAGGTAAAATATTGATTTTGCACCAATAAGATCTTCCAAAAACTGCTGTCCCCCTGCCCTTCTCTCCCTAATACCATCCCTTCAACTATTCAAAGTATTCAAACAAAAATTTTTGTTCTCAGAAAGATTTGGTGAACAAACAGAATCAAGTTGTTGATGGGCACTAATTTGTTTTCATAGACATATTAGTATGCTTTATAATTATTCATTCAGTAGTGCTTTATAAAGAAGATAGGCTTAGACGGAACAGGGAGTCCCAAGTGAAATTTTTAAAATTCTGTATATTCTAGCAAGCATATATAAAACTGCATTTAAAATATACATTTAATTATAAGCTTCTTCTTACCTGATTGCACAGTCAAATCCATTTTTTGTGGCTGATACATCAATGGACCATCTTCATCTAATGGGAGAACACATTTCTGAACAAATCTTTTTCTTGCAGTTTGATTATGAATCTTTTGAGGAGAAATATCAGGATTCCTTTCTTCTCCCAATCTTTTATTTTTCAGAAGTTCTATCAGAGTTAGAGACTGATTTTTTTTCCCACTGGACAGTTCTGCTTTTGTTTCATCAGATTCACTTAGGAAACTCAGCCCCTCTTCCCCTGATGCAGACACTGACACAGCTTCAGTCTTTAGGCCATTACGGTATGCTTCAAGAGGTATAACATTTTCAGATAAAAAGTCATCACTTGATGCAAGTTTCTGAGCTACAAATGGTCTGGGAATAATCCGGCGACTGTTCAATGCTTTTAAAATTTTTGCATATTTTTCTTCATTTTGCATCATCTCATTTAGAATACATATTGGAGATTTATGAGCATCCCATTTAGTTTTTCCAAGTCTTTTCAGGTGTCCTCTCACATGATTTGATAACCCAATTTTAGTATCAAACCAACCACCACAGAGCTGACAAGTATGCTCAGAAGCAGATTCAGACTTCTCTATAGCTAGAGGGGAAAAAAACGTGACGTGTCAAAGACTTTTTAAAATTGCTAATCTATTTACCCTAAAATCAGTTACTCTGGAAAACAGGATAATGAATGCTCTCATAAAAAGAAACAGAAACAAAAGCAAAGCAAAATCTTTTTCACATCCACTTAGTGTGACCATACACACAGCAGCAATTCCTGCCCACCCACCCCAAAGCTCACCTTTTCTAACTCGTTTCACAGGTGTTCCTGTGCCCGTCCTTTTGAAGTGTTGCATTTTATCACTTGTGGCTATTTGCTCTGGAGAAACAACATGCCTGGCTTCATAGCTTAAACCTGCTCTATGTAGATGCCCACGGACATGATTGGACAACCCAACACCAGTTTCAAATGTTGCTGGACAGTATGGACAAGATTTTTTCTCTAGAGATAAATCAGTCCAATGGAAAACTGAGTTATGCTTTGGCAATGACGTTTCTGCATTTTCTAAATGTTGAGGATCATGAATCTCGTGTAAGTAGTTGCTAGTTTCGGCATCTTCATAATATTCAAAAAAAAAACCATCATTTTGCTCAAAACTAAGGTTTTCTCCAGCTTCCTGGCCCTCTACTTTATTTTTAAAGAGTGGGAATAAGTTTACATTTTCCCGATTAACACCATTGTAAGATTCATCTTCCACAGACTGTGTAGTATAGTCACACAGTTCAACATTATCCCATGAACTGTCATCCTCTGTTTCAAAGCTATCTTTTTTTTCAGCAGAATTTAACTTTTGCAAAACAACAACAGTCATTTTATGCAAAAAATCTGGATAGCAGTCTAAATCCTCTCCTGCAACAGAACTTTCCAACTTAGACTCATTAACTACTCTTTTTACAGCTACACGCCTATAGTCTTTGAAATCGTCTGCTCTTTTTGGATCAATATTATGAGAATCCATAATAAAACAATTGTTGTGGGAACTATCTGATGATGAAAACATATGTAGAGAACTAGCCTCTTCTTTTTTTAAATGCAAAGGATATGGATCACTTGACTTTTTAATCATTCTATAATTTTCATATTTGTGTCTATATAAATAGTTACTACTTGTTTTGACACTAGATTTTTGTTTCCCTGTCTGATGGAAATATTTAGGTTTTTGGTCAATGCTGTTTTTAATCATAACAGTCTTATGAGGAGAATTATTTTGATTGCACATATTTACACCTGCCTGGGAGACACTTTTGCGAGCTTTTTGTATTCTATGTGTCCTCTTATGGAGTTTTGAAAAACTGTTCGATTGAGATGCTGATGCCAATGTCCTTTTAACATCTTGTTTTAAAACAGAGTTCTTTGGAAATGTGGATGTTTGTTCCTTAACTAATGACTTAGTTCTACCAAAATCTAAAGGTTCTTCAAGAACGTCCCCTTTTTTTTCCAATCGTAGTGGCCTCCCAAATGGATCAATGCATGATGATGGATGCAAATATTCCATGTGTTTTTTTAAAATACTTCTAGCCGATGTAGTAAAAGCACACAACTTGCATGTGTGCGTGGCTGGTTTTTTGGAAGATTCTGTCAAAGGGTCTTTCACAGAAGTCTTTTTTTGCGTTTTTCTCTGAGCTAGATCTGAATTAATAATTGAACATTTCACTACTGCTCCATGAGCAATTCCTCGGTGGCACTCCAATTCATTTTCAGTCACTGCCATAAAATTACACTCCTCACAGCAGTAGTATCTTTTATCTTTTTCATGAGTTTTAGCATGTTGCACAAAAGTTTTGGGACAATTGGTGCCAAATACACACTGTGGGCACTGTAACCGTGCACTCCTCCCTTCATCCTGAAGTTCTTTTAACTCGCGAATTTCCTCCATCAATTTCTGCCTTCTTTCCTGGTGAATAATCATGTGCTTCAGAAGTGAATTTCGATCACGAAATGTTCGCCCACATTCTCTACAAGCATAAGGTCGTGGAACGTTGAGGTGGCGGAAGTGACTATTCCCATCTAAATGATACATCATATGCCTATGGAGGTGCTTTTTCTCCCTAAAATTCACATTGCACTTTGTACAGGGGTAGAAGGATGGCTCTTCAGTGCTAAAAGTAGCAGGTGACTCAGAATCACTCTCTTCACATTTCTTTTTTAAAGTATTTGAAAGAAAAGTGCTTGTATGAACAGGTGAACTCTCTTCTCCACATTTACCTGGGGTATAAATCAGCTGTTGAATAGCATCCACATCCTCTAAGTCTTCGTCTGCTGATTCAGGCTTCACTTTTGACAATGGGTACTTCTGTGGTTCTGTTATTTGTAGTTCTTCACTTTGCTCCAGAAATTCTACATTTAGTAGTTTTGATTTAGTGGTCATATAATTTGATTCACTAAAACAATCTTCAGTATAGCGAGTTATCTTGCTTACATCCATTTTTCTTTTTCTCTTTTTCTCTAACCCTACTTTACAGTGAACTGGAGACTTTTCTATTGTTTCTTCATTTGTCATAAGAAACTGGATAAACTCTTTTTGTGGATCCCAGTTTGCATCATTTCCTGATCGGAAATCATCTGTACCTGAGGAAATACCTGTTAATGTTTTGACACAATCATCTTTTGCTAATAAACTTTCACTCTCCTCACACTCCTCTACTTGATTTATTAAAGTGCTATCTGACTTCACACTACTCCCTACTGATTTTTGTTTATCACAACCAACTGAAGCAGAGGTAGGTTTCTTAATGGAATGGATAGGATTTTTAGTCTGTGCTACATCAGGTAACAAAAATAAAACTTGGTGTTGATTTGAATTTTGTGGTGTAGTTTTTGTGGACAGCTGGGGATCATGTGCCACTTTCAAAGTTGAACAAGAATCTGTTGTTTGCTGACTCATGGGTTGTCCAGTGGTTAATGAAATGCTGCCTTTACTCATAATGGAAGTCTTAGTTAAGGAGTGTGAAACTGGTCCATTAACAGCAGTTCCTTTAGGCAAGATAAACTTTTCACTAGAAACAGTAGGAGCACCAGCATGGATAAATAGGGTAGACTGGCCTCCGCTTAAGGCTTTTTCAGATCTGTCCCTGGATAGCTCTTCAGGCAAAGTCAATGTATTGTTTTTCTGAAATGACATTTGACACTCTTGTGGTTTAAGAACCCCACTCTCTTTCTCAGAGCTGAAATTGGTGTCATTTAGAAGTTCTTCTTTAGCACCAGTAATCTCAGTATTTATCTTCGAATCATCCATATTGTTGTTGGCAAGCCCATTAAACACATTTACTCTAGAAAAAGAAAAGAAAAGAATCCATTAGATATGTATGCAAGAAATAGTATCTTTAAAATGCACTGCACTAGATTTTAAGTGGGCAGAAAAGTTTATATCTATTAAAATCTTCAGCTTTATTATTTAGATATCTTGCTTGTTATTTTAAAATATTAAAAACTATTTAAAAGATGTTTTGTTCTTCTATAACATTAAAATCCAAAAGACTGAATTTGTTATACAGGATTTCCTAAGTGTTTTGCATGCATATGATTAAGAAAGTCCCTAAGTTATTATAATACTTAAGAGAAAATAAAAGGAGAGACAAAATGCAAGCGGCATGCAAAATCCAATTTTCCCACCACTAATTTAGATATGCTTAAGACTGTCAACTAAAATTAATTTTTAAAACAAACTAGAGTTCTAATTCTTTCAAGAAAATACTAGGACAAGAATAACTAAAGCATCTGGGGTACACTAGGGATTCTTACTTTAATGATTATGTAAAAGATGGTTTTATAGGCATGTCAATTGTTTAGATGTAAATAGTATTTTTAAGGTATCTCATTAAAAGTTATTAACTTCTGCAATTTTTTCTCCTTGTGATTTTGCTTGTTACAAATTCAACTTTTATCTAAATTACCACAAATTCAAAATTACTTAAGCCTAAATTGATGGGATTTTATATACTTTTGTACATTGGCCCTATAATTAAATTACCTTGTACTTTTTCAATTTAGGAAACCTAACCACTGTCCTAAAAACTACAAAATATTTATGGTGAATTAACTTAATGAATGCTGTTTTCTTATTTACTAATAAATTTAGGTAATTCATTCTTCAGTATATTTGCTGGATTTACTAGGAGCTACACTGCCAAAACAAACAAAATGCAAAAAAAACCAGATACTCAATAATCATCTTAATGACAATATTTTTTTATCTCCATGATTAAAGTATGCTCCTCTTCAAGTGACCAGAGTCTTATCTTTTTCTATTGATTCTTGTTGATTTGGTAACAGACACCTACAAATAATTTCAGAACGGACAGATGAAATACCTAAAACAGTCAATAGCTGGTAATACCTGACCTAAAAGATTTTTGTTCTGCTATAAAAGATTAATAATGTACTAAGCTGAGTGTATTTATTTGTATGAAGACATGAATTTAATAGTATACAAATATTTAGTGTTTGTCTTTACAATTCATTGTAGGGGGTTCTGTTAGAACTAAGTTTAAAACTAAGTATAGTTTAGATTTAAAACAAAGAAGTGAAAAATATACTAATGTATGCATTAACACAAAATTATCTGTATTAATGATAAAAATAAAGCATACTTGTAAAGTTAAGATTTGACCTAACCTTCTAATGTTTTCAAATCTAAGATCAGAGATTTAAAACTGAGTCACTTTAAATAGACTATCTAAAGCAGGGATTCTTAAAACTTCGTTTTTGTCATGCATCCTTATAGACAATCTGGAGAAATGGTTTGTTGCCTTATGTTCATTAGGAGAAAATACTAAATTCTAGATTAGTGAAAATTAAAGTGCAAAAACTTTTCCTCATCTAAGTTCACAGGTCTCCTAAAATCTACTAAAAAACCACTTGAGGTGTGTGAACCCCAGGTTAAAAATCACGGCTCGTTTTACAGATGTAGAAATTGCCCAGGGTCAGAGTGGCAGAGCTGGGTTTTAAATCTGTCTACTGGTTCCAAATTCAGCTCTCTACCACAAAAATAGGCTTCTGATTAAAAATTAGTCTACATTTGCATAAATAGCAAGTTCTTAGAGAAACAGTACAAAAGTACATTATCTGAAAAAGATTAACCTCTAAGCTTTCTAACATATACAATTTTATTTGTATAAATTACTTATTTCTATGTAAAAGTGTCAAAGACCACAGACTACAAACTTATTTTTACATGAAAACAAAACAACTAACATAAATAACAATTTTATGGCAAATTTCATAATGGATCAAAATAAAACTGGGAAAACAAAAGGGAAATCTGTTTGCTTTTCTTTCACAAATTTTATAAGTATTAAGCACTTAGTGATTCCATTCCTTCAATAATCTAAAATAAATGTACATTTATGTAAAGAAATAGATAATGTAAGATACTAAACATGACTTTATTAAAAAATATTTACTTCTTTAAAATTCAACATGTTAGACCAATCATTTTGTGAGCACCTCCATCTAAGTCCCAAAGTTCTCTGCTGTTGTGAAATTGGCAAATTTCCATGGAAATAAAAATAGACTTTCAATAAGATCATATTCAATGATATCACCCCAAAATGGTGCTAATGCAGCACCCAGCAGGAGTTTCTACATCACATACACAGAAGTTAAAAATGGGCAGCACAAACATGTGTTAGGAAGGAGTACTACAAATGTCAGTAAAATGAAAACCAAATTCAATGGCTGTATTACCATTACCCATTCAGTGATTGCTCCCAACATTAAGTCAAACATCCCTCACAAGGGCAATAACATCCTAAATCTTTTAGAGGTGGCATTAAGAATATTTTGTTTAAATAAATATGATGCATTGTGCATACACAATATACATATTTGGGTGTAGAATATTTATGCTATGTGTTCTAGTTTATTACTAATAATGGGGGTAGACAAATATATGCTCAGTCAATTTGAGAGCCTATATTAGCTTTTCTCAACAGGAAGCAACGTTGCTAACGAAGTGGTAAATTCAGTGTTAATGAGTGGCTTCACTGTTACCACCTCTGAGGTAAAACCTTCCATGTTCCATGTTCTACCCATCTGTTCTGGTGTTAGGAGTTCAGAGAAGGAACAGACGCTTCCCATTTAAAGCAACTTCAGTGGTACCCCCTGAACAGCAGGGTGGCAAACCATGAAAATATCATGTCGACTTGGAGACTGCAGTCCTCATTATCAGAATGGTTTCATGAAAGCTTTCCACAAGTTTACATTCAAAAGATAGCAAACTGTTTTGTTCAAATATATATTAAAATAAATGTTCATAATCCATCTTTTAATCTGCAAAATACAAACAGAATTCTTTCTCTAAAAGTTGAGGTTTATAACACCTACCTCTAGAGAGTATCTGCTGAACTGTAAAATGACATAGCTCAAGAGTTTGTTCTTTCACCTGTTAGGTAATTATTATGCATAAGCAAAGATGGCTAATTCACTCCAAATTAATAATCTTCCCACATATCCAAGCTATTCTTTTTAAAATAAGATTGTTCCAGGCACAAAATCTTTACAAATAGAAGGAAAACATAAGAAAATTGAATTGATTCAGTAAACAGTTTCAGCAAAATATACATATATATAAATATATATTATTTTAAACAAAAGTTTTAACAGTACTTAGAATTTGCATTTTTATATTGTTAGAATAAATGATCCCACTGAAAAGGAATGATAACCACAGCATCTTCAAAATCTGATGCAATCAACAAGCAAAAATGTTTATCATTTACAAAGGATTATATTCCTTTTATGTCTATCACTAGTGTTTATGCAGTATGTAACACTAAGTAATTCTAACAGTGGGAGAAAGGAAAAAAAACAAACCTAATCCACTGACAAATAAGTATAACTCCATCAACATTTGTAGTTTTCTGTGCTGCCAAACAAATATTTGAAATCAACTCTTAAAACCTGATTCAAAAAGCTGAAACAATTTCCAACTAGTTTAAATTAAAACATATGTATATTACAAATATACAACTAGTTTAAATATGGTGCCTCAAACTACTTTATCAATTGGATTACTATAAATAAGGATGTCGTTATCAAATTATATTTGTATATTACCAGTTAAGTATCATCCATAAGGAATCATTTGATTAAAAGTTTGTCTTTTTTCAAGTAGAATTTTTTTTTAATTCACACAGTGGGTAAAAAGTTGCAAATGGGATTTTTAATATACATAAAATATATTTCAGGTTCTAGAAAATCATAATGAGTTCTGCAGCTATAACTGCCTGTAGTCATACACTGTAAGCATTAAAAGAGAAGTACAAAGGTCAGATCTGTCTTCAAGATGACAGATCATCACTTATATGCCTCAAGCTAGACTTATTGTCTCAGAAATCTCAAACATCAGTATTTTTGCAAACTATCAGCACTTGCTATAACACCCTTAGTACACTACATCTTGAGGTTACTACAGAAGAAATGAGGTGATAATTGCATATTAACATAATTATTCTGTAATCCCTCTGAGCAAGCTTCCTAGGTCACTCAGTAATTCAGATTGGATACAACCTTCCTGTCATCAAATCTATGCTGTCCACTTGCTGTTCATTAATAAATCTTTTTGATAGAAAATTAGCTTAATTTCATTCTTTTATGTACATTATTAATTGTATTTATTACAAGCAGGTTAACATTTCTTGGGTACTTATCGCATAATGCCAACCTTGTCATATAATATAATTTCACAAAAAATTATAATATTGCCCTCATTCAGTACCAGTTCATTAAAAATTACATTGTACAACTAAACGTAGTGTTACTCACTAGCACCATTACAGTTAAGGTCTATCAGGTTCTACTGCAGCCCTTTCTTTTCCTTTAAAAGATGGTTAAGAGTACATAAGAGTTTTTAAGTTAGCAATACATGTGATCACATTAAGAAGAAAAAAAAATATAAAAACTGAAAATCTACACACAAAACAAATCTTAATTGGCTGAAATACTGTTTCTTTTTTATTATTGAGGTATGAAAGCCTATGAATACTATACAAATGTTTAGCTAAAGATACATCGCACATGCAAGTTTGTGTGCACATACACAGTGTATATTTCCTCAAAAAAAAAAAAAAAAGAGTCTTACATCCTCATACTATCTCTCCCTATCCAAGGGACCCTCAAACTATGTGGTAGGTTTAAGAACACGTGAATTACACATTTTAACAAGGACACAAAATAAAAAACACCAGAGAAAGTTGACCAGAAAAGACTTGAAAAACCAAGCGCAAATTGTGATCTAGAGAAAAACGACTAAAGCAGAAATAATCATGACAGCTGATGTATTTTAAAACAATTACATCATAGAAGGAAATTGACTTTTTCTATATAGCTTCAGACAGAAAAAAAAATAGAAAAAATGGGTAGAGATCACAAAGGAACAAATTTAGGTTTCATTTAAGAACATCTTCCTAATAAATAGAGCTTCTTAATGCAAAATCGAGTGCTTCATAATATAATGAGCTCCCTGAACTTCAGGCAGAGACTGAATGTCAGAAATACTGTAGGATTTCTCAGCCTGGGTACCGGCAAGATGAACTAACTACCTCTGAGGTTTCTCCCAAACTCCTGAGCATTCATAGTATTATACACATGGCAAGGATATTGTGTGTGTGTGTGTGTGTGTGTGTGTACAGTCCATAGAAGTTATAAATATGAGTATCAGTGAGAAAAAGCTACAAAGTATAAACTGCTTCACAATACCTCAGCATGATGAAATAAGAACAAGTCAAGAAGCTTGAGTTTCTAGTCCAAGATCTGCTGCCATTTTTACTACCTCAGTGAAATTGGGGGCAAGTTATTTTAATGTGTCTGGGAAACATTTTCTTCATCTATAGAAGAAGGCTTATATCTTACAAACCAGAAAACACTCTACAAACATCATAGCTAATAATTGCTTGTTTAAAGAACATAGTCAAACAATAAATGATTATGAATTTTTGTGAAGAATAAATAGAGTCTATTTGGATAAGACTGACACTGAGGCCTATACCTAGATAAATAAGAAAATCCTCTAGCCTTAAGTTATTGTATTAGAAATACAGAAACTAAGTTTTCCAATGAATTTGTCTATATAAGAAGCAAGTAATCCATTATATACTTAAAGATAAAAATAAATCTAAGTGATTTCATCCAACGTATATAGTATCTTCATGGCAAACTAAAGATCTTTAAGGCCACATTTAACATTAAATAATGTTCTCTATCAGAACCAAGTTACTTGAACTCTTGCCATGCTGAGTTTGTTAATACAGAGAGGTTTTGTCCTGCCCATCTCCCCACAACTCAGCAGAGGGATTGTGTATTTGAAAAAAGTAATGAGAATTGCAAACCAGAGAATCTCAATTTAAAACTGAAGAGGTCAATAGGACCTGCTCTCTCCTGTATTACTGAAAGTGAATTCTTAAAAGTATCAAGTTATACGCACAGAATTTCAAACCCTCATAGAGTGGGTTGCTCCAGTGCTCAATCTTCCCTCTAATTTTGGGAGATTTTTTTTTGACCAATCTCACAAATCAGTATTTTCCTTCATAAAGAAACTAAAAATGAAAACCACTTGAGTATGATGTTGCTGCAAATATAATATTTAATAGAATTTTTTCTAAACAAAGAATCCCAAGGAAAAGAACCTGAGAAACACCAGCATTATCTAAGCTTGTTAATGAGAATTCCATTTCCTCTCACTATTCAACAGATTAAATCAAAAGCCATCATGTGATATCTTCCTGAGTGTTTAAAGTACTTTCCAACCTTCAGAATCATCATTCTGGTTTAGTTCAAGAATGATTCCAATAATATTTTCCAATATCTTAACAGAACTAAAATTAAGCAAAAGGCCCTACATATTTTAGTTGTTTAATTTTTTGGATGTTCTTTTCCAGTTCATCTTTACTATCACTTGCCACACCTTCCTTTGCCCACCCCCCCCAAAAAAACCAAATTTATTAGATACATCTGTTTTGATACACACTTGTTCTGCAGGCGTGTTTCTTGGCTTTGTTTATAAAGCTTCCTACCATGTGCCTTCACAAAAATGACAAAGTCGGCAAATGACAAATTGCTCACCTTGCCTTATGTGACCAAAATTTGTGCTTCAATTTTTTTCTTGATTCAGCTCTAATGAGCTACAAAACCAAGACAGCTTTTTTAAGTTCAATGACCACTGACTGAACTTCTTACCCAAGATGGACACTTCAAAATTTCTTTCCCCATGGAAGACAGGGCAAGTGTACTCAGACCAAAGCAAATCTATCCCTATTGGTGAACAACTCAAAGCCCTTTCTTACTAAAAGGATAATTACTGATATAATCTTCATACAAGATTGATAATACATGATTATTTGCCTTAAAAAAGCTTCTTCCCCTAACCCTGTAACAAACATTTCTAATTCAAGTTTCCATGAAATGATTAAAGCTATATAACTACGGTCATTACCTAATCTTTGCATCAAGTAAGTTATCAACAAAGTAAATAAATTATATTCAAATGTTTCTCAATAAAGAAAATGGTATGTTTTGGGAGATGTTACAAGACAAATAATGAGATGAGAAAAAACCAAACCTATAAATAGGCAACAAACAGAGAAAAGAGCCATAGTTGCTAAAGATACAATGGTATACTCAGAAAATCCTCACATCATCACCAAAAAAATAAAAAAATAAAACAGCAAAATAAAAATGAAAACCAAAAATATACCACGAGCCCCTCCAACCCTCCACTTAACAGGGACAGCTTCAGTAAGGTAGGTCATTACAAAGATAAGCTCACACACACCTGCATAAAACAGAACTTCAGCATACCAACAGAAGTAGGGATTAACAGAAGTAGAAGCCCCAATAACTTTTCTTTTTAATATTCTTTTTCTTTTTTTGGAGAGCAATTGGGGTTAAGTGACTTGCCCAAGGTCACATGGCTAGTAAGTGTCAACTGTCTGAGGCTGAATTTGAACTCAAGTCCTCCTGACTTCAGGGCGGGTGCTCTATTCATTGCACTGCCTAGCCGTCATCGCCCCCCCCCACCCCATAACTTTTAAAATGCATAAAACACATGGGAGTCATTCCACAAAAGCATGTAATATTTTCATACACACATTAAAAAAATAAAATAAAAATGTAGGTGTGAGAGAGGTGGGTGTGGGGGGGGGGTTAGAAAAACCAACAAGATTCATTTGGAGGAACAAATGATCTAATACATCAAAAGAAAAATTTCAAAGTAGGAACAGAAAACAGACGTTCTAGGCCTCATAATAACTCATGAAAGAAGTACTCAAAACTGTCTGGCGGTATTTTAAGAACAGAGAAGGAGAGCAGACTAGGTTGGGGAAGAATAAGGAATAACTAACCCAGGGTCCCATGAACCCTAAAACAAATTACCCAGGAAAGAACTCCCTGTTTGACAAGAACTAGTATAGACACCCCCTCCCTTATACCACAACTGTAAGAAACTAAAACAGATACACGACTGGACTGAAGATCACGCTGCAAAAAAAGGTTAGAAGGAAACAAAAAAGTTGTGGCTAGCGGTCAATTTTTTTAAGTAATATAAATGATTATAAAACATAAAACAGGGAATTTCAATTATGAGAAGTAGTACTGCTTTAACAGCTTGAAATTGCACTTAACGAGCCTTTTAGGGCAGCCTCTATGAAGCACATGACCAAAATAAGCATAGCTGTTTGATTTAGAAATTCCACTCCTAGGGTAACCTAAAGAGGTTAATGGTAAAAAGCTGTACATACACTAAAATACTTGTAGCATTAATTAGTACTGGAACAAAACCAAGAAACAGATAATCATTGATTGGATAAACATGGTACAGTAGATGAATGGAATATAACTACATTAAAAAAAAAAACAACATGATCACATCTCCTAATTGTGGGTCACTCAAAACCTCAGTCAGGAACTTGCAGGGGTCAGATGAGAAACAGTAATCAAGACTCTGTTCTGGATCAGATTACTTTAGGAGGACTGAAAGCTTAAAGGCCCCTTAGACTGACCTCTCCCTAAGACCCTGGAATAATAAAATACTCCGTAAATAATCTCAAGAAAGCAGCACAAAGACTAACTTCTGGTCATGCAGGTATGTACAAAGCTTGGCCCTAATGTTAAATCCAAAGTCAGGTAGCAGGCTGGAAGAATGGGCAAACAAAAAAAGGAATCCCACCATAAAAAGCTATTGCAGTGATCGGGATAAGACACAAACCGAGATGAAGAAAATTGCTCTATAATATCTATAAACAAAGGCTTGAAGAAAAACACAGCTTAGATACAAATTAGATTAGAATTCCTAGGAGAAATGAAATGAAAGTTTTAAAAATTGTCTTTATCGATGAAATGAGAGCACAAGAGGAAAAACGTGAAAAAGAAATGAGAGTTATGTAAGAAAGAACTGGAAAGGGAAACTGGAAAATAGGCACAGGAAGTACAAAATCTCGCTCAAACAATAAACTATAAAAATTATAACAGAAGCCAATGAGCAAACAAAAAATATTAAAGTCAAAAGGGTGAAAAAAGAGTAGAAAATCTAAGATATCCTATAAGACAAAAGCAACTGACCTGGAAAACATACAGGAGCGAAAATTTAATAGTCAAAGGACTATATGAAAGTCATGGGAAAAAAAACCCTAGACATCATATTTCAAGAAATCATTAAAGAAAACTGTCCATATCTTAGATCCAAAGGGCAAAGCAGAAACAAAAAAGAATCAATAAATTAACTTTAAAAAAAAAGAATCTATCAGTCACTTTCTCAAATCCCAAAATAAAAACTCCAAGAACAGTTACCAGTCAAAATTTAAAGCTTCAAGGTCAAAGAAAAAAATAAAAGTAGTCAGAAAGAACTCAAGTACTGACAAATCATTGTTAAAATCACAACACAGCAACCAGTACCTTAGAATAAAAAATATTCCAGAAGGCAAAGAAGTAATTCCAGAAGGTTTACAAACAAGAATAATTTACTCAGCAAAACAGAGTATAATCCAGGGCAGGGTACATGTGAAAATGTGTCATTAAATGGACCTGATGAAAACATCAGAGCTGTATGATAACTTGAAAATTAGACCAAAAACCAGTAGATTGTTAGAAGATCATCTGGTCTCCTTGCTTTCAAGCCTCACTCTACTCCAGCCTATCTACCATAACACCTTCTGCCACCCAAGTAATTTTCCTTAGGTCTACATTTGACCATGTGACTCCCCCACTTAATAAACTCCAGTGTCTTTCTACTGCTTCTAGGATAAAAGATAAATTTATTTCTATTTTATAACCAGCCATTCACAAACTAGTCCCAAATTATCATTTCATTTTCATTTGACATCATGCCCTCTCTCCTCTGTGATCCATCCAAAGTAGCCTTCAATTCCTCAACCATGACATTCCACTAGACACAAGCCCTACATACCATTTGTCCTCACTTCTACCTCAGTCCCTCTTTCCTTAAGTCACATCACCCTTTTCCTGTTTCCTCCTTTTCCAACTGCTAATCTCTTTTCTCAATACAAGGCATACCACCACCACACAGCCTGAATGACCTGCACGTCCCTGCTTTCTTCCCCTTTCAAATCCTCAACCAAAGCTTTGGAACACTGCATGCTGTGGAGAAGGGCGACAGGCTGTTTAGTTTTGCTAAGCTGTTTTTCTC
The DNA here is from genome assembly GCA_011680675.1 of Gymnobelideus leadbeateri. Classification (NCBI taxonomy): domain Eukaryota; kingdom Metazoa; phylum Chordata; class Mammalia; order Diprotodontia; family Petauridae; genus Gymnobelideus; species Gymnobelideus leadbeateri. The sequence continues at coordinate 73,491 of WOXC01011529.1, read as the reverse complement.
CTCTTTTTTATTCTCTGTTAAAAGGGATGACTATGAGGAATAACATATTTGAAAACGAAACTAATATAAAACCAAAAGATATTAATTTTTCTTCCACAGAATGTTAAAGATAATAAGGAACAATGATGACAGCTGACAAAAGGGGGGGGGAGAAAGTCTCTGGATTTGAAGGGGGGAAAAAAATAAAAATGGTTTATGGTTTGAGTTCATACAATAATATATCTGGCTGTCCTTGATGAGTCTAATTTTCCAGACTCAGATGATATCTGAGTATTAGAAAAACCTGCTATATAGGAATACTATTTTGGTGAGAGGAAAAAAATCCAACAAATAGAAGAGATTCCAGAAACCTAGAGAAGTACAAATTTCTTGATTTCTGGCCCACTTTCCCAAGGCAGGGTTGGGATAGGCAGCACAGAGTGAAGGAGAAATTGGGCTTTAAAAAGAATTGGAACGCCTAGATTGTAACCAGTCACTGCTGCCATTATGTTAGCCCCTCAGGCCTTAGACCTTAGACCATAACAATGGTCCTCATAATCACAAAAATTAGCTAATTTAATCTAACCCCTTTGTTTTATAGTTTTTTATATACTGAGATAGATCCAGAATGGCCAGTTTGGAAGCATGTTGGATCCAACTTTGCGCAACATTCCTAGAAATAATCTGATAACTACAAAACCCAATTAGAAACTATATTGGTATGACTTGCCATACATGGGAAGGGAAGCAGGGCAAAGTGGAGAAATTGTTTAGTCTCCCATTTCAGAAAATCCTGCATAGTGTCACAGCAGAGGGCCACGTGCTCACCCTCACTTGGCTGTAAACTCAGTATGGTCCTGGGACACCTAAAGGTTGATGACCTCATCCATCATAGGATTCCATCAGATATTTTTATTAAAGAATATAAATGATATTTGGGGGTTGGTTTAAGACCTTTCAGTCCTTTGACTGAAAGTCCCCTTAGAACATTATAACAAATCCCCTCAATAAATGGATTTGTTCTGTAAAACTTGGGACTCAGTCAAAAGGCTGCATCCGAGGACCTAGAAGGCCACATGTGGCATCAAGGCCACAGGTTCCGCACCCCTGCTTTAGGCTATCACTGTAAAACACTAAGTCACCTCTTCCCAAGGTACCCACACTGTTTTTACTTCTCTTCCTTCCACTTCCTGACATCCATACTCCCACTCCTCAATCCCCTCAGAACACTTCACATATTATATACAGACATCCAAGGCTTTACAGGGTAGATACTCTAGTAGGAGCACTGCTATTTGAAATGTGTTATGCATATTGTTTGGAAGTCAGACTAGCTGCATATGACAAGAGAAGAATTCACTTATACCAGTGAATGCCTTAGGAAGATTAATGCAAAAAGTCCTTTTTATAAAATGTAATGAAATGACCAGTTTCTCTAGTAAGAAGCATTAAAGGGTTCATAAGTGGAAAATGTTTAAGAAGCCATGAAAGGAAGGAGAAAACAACTGCCTGTGTATCCCAGGAATGGATTTTTTTTTTTTCAGATGTCTCAATGCCTCATTATAAAACTATAAAAATTTAAGTAACAGGGGCGGCTAGGTGGAGCAGTGAGTAGAGCATCGGCCCTGGAGTCAGAAGGACCTGAATTTGGATCCGACCTCAGACACTTAACGCACACACAAACAAAAACCTAGCCATGTGACCTTGGGCAAGTAGATAGCCAAATAAATATATCAACTCTCACCCTCTGCCCATAGAACTCTATCTTATAACAAAGAATAAGTGACCATGCATTAGGTTTGGCTTAATTTGATTTTAGCAAAGCAATAGACAAGTCTCTCATGCTATGCCTGTTAAAAAGATGGAAGAGGTATTTAGCTAGGTTAGTTTTCCCCTTCCCCCACCCCCCAAGAATGATTCAAACCAGATGTATGTCAGAACCAGCATTATCATCAATGGTGCTGGGTCATCTCAAGGATATGTGCTTGATTCTGTAACAATTTTTCTTGTCAATTATTTAGAAACAGACATAGATGGTATGCTGATCAGACAAAAGTTAGGAGGAATAACTCCCATACTACATGACAAAATGAGGATTCAGAAGGATCTTAACAAGCTAGAACCCTTGGGTGAATCTAGTAAGATGAAATTTGATAGTTATAACTGTAAAGTCTTAGAATTGGATTCAAAAATCCAATCTCACAAATAAAAGATGGAAGAGGCACAGCTAAATAGCAGTGTGTCTGAAAAAGATGTGGGATATTTATTCTAATATAAAAGCTCATTATGAGTAAATTATGTAAAAAAAACTTAGCTCAATCATGGGCTGTGTTACTCTCTGCCTTCACTGCTGAAGTAGGTAACTGGGTGGAGATCACTGCAACTGCTATCAGATCCTGCTGATCTGTTACTTGGTTTTGAAGAACTGTTGCTGTCTATCTCAGTAACAAAGCTTGTGGGAGAGGGTAAGATAGTGAGAGGGATATCTGGCAAGAAATGTGATATAAAACTCAAAGGCCAATATTAAGCAGGAGGTTGAATTTACATAAGCATTATGTCCATGAACAGAGAGGTAACCATCTCACTGTACTCTTTACTTCACTGCACCATATTTAGAGTAAGGTATTGACATCCAAGGGCTATATTTTAAGAAAGACCATGAGAAGCAGTATAATATAGTGGAAACAGTGATGCATTTAGAGTCAGGGAACATGAGGTGAAACTCTTCCTCTGATATTTAGTACCTATGTGATCTTGGGTAAGTCATTTAAATCTAAGGAGGGAGAGAAACCGATGACCTTGGGGATCCTTCCCAGTTCAAAATCTATGATGTTCTGGAGAACATCCAGAGGAAAGTAACCAAGATGGTGAGGTTTTTTCATGAATGAGTTCCTGACATGATCAGTTAAACTGGGAAGGTTAACCTAGAAATGGAGGGGGAGGAAGGGGAGAGAGAAGAATTTACCACAGACACATGATAGCTATTTTCAAGTACCTTCAACATCACATAGAAAAAGAATAAATCTGTTCTACTTGTTTCTCTACTTTTTCTTCCCTCAAAGTAAGGGGTAAGGGTGAAAGTTGTACAGGCACAAATTTACACTTACATTAAAGACAATCTTCCTCAAACTTAGATCTATCCCCTGAATAGGATGGGTTCCCCTTACAAGAGAGTCTGTATACATGATCTGAGGTCTCTTCCAACTCCAAGACCCTGTTGCTCCAGCACACTCACTGAGGAAAGGAAATACTAACAGAGAACAAGTAACTTCCTGTTATAGTAGGCTCCTGCTCTTCTTCTATCCTTTAGAGACAAGTAGTCGAGTCCTTCCAAATAACAGATCTTCAAATACTGAAATACAATTGTTCTCCCAATTCAAATCTCTTCTTGAAGCTGAGCAATCCCAGTTCCTTCAAACAAGGCTCACGTGACTTGATGTTGAGGCTCTCCAGATGGAGAGTGTTAATAAATTGTAATATATGAACAGTCAATAAAATGGATATGAAAATATAAAAAAATAATTCAAAAGACAAAAAATAAAAAACATAAGAACACACAAAACCAGAAAGAACCACAAGAATACTAATAAAGCAAGTCATAGCTAAAAACTTAGTTGCTATTCAGTTGTGTCTGACTCTTTATGACCTCATGTGAGGTTTTCTCGGCAAAGATACTAGAGTGGTTTGCTATTTCCTTCTCCCATTTTAAACATAAGAAAACTAAGGCAAAAAGGGTTAAGTGACTTGTCCAGCTAGTAAGTGTCTAAGGCCAAATTTGTACTCACAAAAATAAGTCTCCATGACTCCAGGCCCAGAACTCTGTGCAACCTAGCTGATACCCCCCCCCCCAAAACTGTCAGAGATGCTATTAAAATCCAGATCTTCCTGAAACTCAGTATAGCACTTTTACACATTAATGATTAAAATGCAAAGCTGTTTCATTATTTCCTCAGTTCTGGTCTTATGTAACTGACTGTGTAACATGGCATCCATGTTTTAAGGTCTAAGACCTTAAATTAAGCATAACTCAATGATTAAAATTTAAGTTATTAAAAGTAATGAATTTAAATTTAAGGGACTAATGTTTACTGTACATTACAAACTAGGGAACTTTGAGTAAATTTCGAAAGGGCTTAAATTTCTTATCCAGGGGAGGCTAGGTGGCTCAGTGAATAGAGTGCCAGCCCTAGAGTTAGAAGGACCTCAGTTCAAATACAGGCTCAGACACTTAACACTTACTAGCAATGTGACCTTGGGCAAGTCACTTAATCCCAAGTGCCCTGCCTTGCCCCCTCCAAAAAAGTTAAAAAAAAAATTTCTTATCCAAATCCAAAATAAACAAATGTTCTTAAGAAGCAAAACACTGATAATTAAGCCAGGCACTGTGCTAAGGACTGAGGTTACAAAGAAAGGCAAAATATATTTAGACTGAGTTAACAGAATGCAATTTTCTGAAAGGCTTAGGATAGTTTCATTTTGTACTGGAATCTCCAGAACCTAATATACAGCCTTAATGAAAATATATAATTAAAGGCTATATGCTAAAATAATATTGAGATGATGCACTTAATACCTATTCTTTATTTAAAAATAAGCATGGTATAATTGAGAGAATGCTTGATCAGGAGGGGACAGGGTTCAATAATGGTTTCTGATAGCTAGTGGCCATGAGACAGAAGCTAATCATTTTAACCCAGTTTCTTCAATGACTAAACAGATGTTACAATGACTATACAACTTTATTCCCAGCAGCACTGTGAGGATATCAAATGAAATCAAGTCTGTAAAGAACTTTGCAAATCTTCAAATGCTAGATAAGGTCAGTCATTATTCTAAAGCCTCCAGTCATGTGACACTTCGAGGAATGTAACTTTAAATACAATTCTGGCTTCAAGAGGACAGCGTGGATCAAACAGAGAGGGGCTTCCAGAGATCTCAAAAGATTAAGTCAAAGATACTGACTTGGAGGGCCTGGGCAAGACATTTGGACTTTTCCAGAGCCTGAAAGTGTCCATCTACATAGGCACAGGCAGTTTTCTCATTAGGAGTTACCTATATGAAGGAAACCACAAATCCAGTGTTTCCTGGTACGTCATATTTTTATAGGAAGATCAGAAATTTAAGAATAATAGTGTTTCACAAGTTAAAACAGCAAATCTGTTCTTAAACCATATTGGTTCCTTTGATGCTACCTACAAATATACTTAACAACCTGAACCTGACATCCTTGCCAGCTTTTAATGATCCATAACTTTCCTGTTTTTTCATAGCTCATAGACAGCAAATCTCCTAAGGCTACTTCCTCTAATTTCTCAGTCCCTTGTAATTCTATCTCCAGAAATTAATCAAATGAAATATCAAATAAATGACTTATCAAATCTAAATCAAACACTTTGCAAACCTTAAAACACTATATAAATAACAGTATATTATTATTACTCTCCAAATTACCAAGGAAATATTAAAAATACTGAACTTGGGGGCAGCTAGGTGGCACAGTGAGTAGAGTGTCGGCCCTGGACTCAGAAGAACCTGAGTTCGGATCCAGCCTCAGACACTTAACGCACACACAAACAAAAACCTAGCCGTGTGACCTTGGGCAAGTTACTTGACCCCAATTGCCCTCCAAAAAGAAAAAAAAAACTGAACACACACACACACACACACACACACACACACACACACACAATGAAATATAATCTGATGGTAGAAAGAGTACCAACAACTAGGGAAAACAGTAAATGTTTCCTTTCAGATGTCCTACCTCAACTAACCCTTAAAATGAACCTAAGGACTGAGTGATCAAACTGCATTCTTAAAGCACGAATTTAACATCACTTCTGCTCTCCATGTTGCCTCCAAAAAAAGCTACAAGAGTGTTCTGTCATTTAAAGTTATTTTTAATAAAAACAATCAGTTTTACTATGTCTCATAAAGAAAAAAAGCTAATACCTACAATCATCTTTTAAATTCATAATTACAAAATTTGACACACTCTAAATATTTATCATTTCTGGTTTATTAGATGACTTCTGTGGTTCCTTTCTAGCTCTAAATGTAAGCTTCTGAACAACTTGCATACTCTTAATAAATAAACAAATTCATTTTGAAGCCAAGTGCTGCCACCAAGTGGTGGTGAATTCTTTGACTAAAATACCAAATATTAAAGCAATGGCAAAAATCAGTTCTTGAAAATAGTGCAACTGAAATAGCGCAATCTAAAATACACAAGATGACTGAAATAAACTACTATGAAAACTGAAATAAAATGTTTTAAATGTTTCCTGTTTACCCTCAAAATTATAGATCCTACAAATTTCAAATAAAGTTTTATTCCTGAACTGAAAGCTGTAAATATTTTAACTTCTATCAGCTGGTTCTTTAATTCTACAATTATCCAAAATTCTCATTCAAATTTTATCCTGGGACAAAGTGCACAATAGAATATATGATTTTAATATCAATCAACAAGCGCTGGGATACAAATAGAAAAACAAGAGAAGCTGGTTCTCAATAATATAATGCTGAGCGCTAAGCAGGAATAGTCTTCCAGGAATGAAGGGACAGCCAGGGTTAAGGCACAGGAGACAAAATATGAAGTATGCTCTGGTGTAAGGAATTGCAACAAGGTCAGTAATATCAATCACAGTAACAATCCCTACATTTAATCACTTCCAAAGTCATATTAACAAAATCTGCAGAAAAAACAGCTACAATACTGGATGACAGTAAAGATAGTAAGAATTCAAAAAGATTGTGACAGTTGTCACAACATTGAGACAAACCAAGTAAAATGAAACATGTCAATATATCAAGAACATCTTTGAAGAAACTCCACCCACCGACACAGAATGAAATTAACTATAATTCATAGTTTTAAGAGAGTTAAGGGTTGTTGAAAGAGTATCAGAAAGATTATATATATGCTCCGTGGCTACACAGTCAGCTTAGTTCTTCAGAGAACTAATTCCATAACCCAGTAACCCTAAGGTTTCCTAACCCCAGGTCTAGCCATTGGGTCTACTATGCCATGTAGCTTCTCTAATATAAAATATGGAATGGAAGGGGCGGCTAGGTGGCGCAGTGAGTAGAGTGTCGGTCCTGGACTCAGAAGGACCTGAGTTCAGATCCAGCCTCAGACACTTAATGCACACACAAACAAAAACCTAGCCATGTGACCTTGGGCAAGTTACTTAACCCCAATTGCCCTCCAAAAAAAAAAAAAGGAATGGAATGGATATAGATTTTGTTGGTGCTGGCACTCCCTCCAGGGATTCAGATCATAACCCATTGATGTGGATTCATTCTGCTCAACTCTTCTCTTGAAATTTCCACCAAGATTCAGTCACGTTAAATGATCTTAAATCACTTGTTATTGGGCATAAACTTAACCAAGCTAACTGGTTATCTCTGTTATCACTATGACTAGTAGGACCTTTTTCCAACTAACCTATCTCTATGATGGCAGTCTTAAAACTGCTTCTCCTGCAAAAGACTTTGTGATGTGCTGCAGGGTGAAGAGGTTTATACCCATGTACTTCTCCATTCCTTGTCAATGAGTATATACAGAGCATAATATAAATGGAATAGAGATTCTAATGGCAAGTAAGATCCTCCAATGTTCCTATTCAGAAATGATAAAATCAATCACTGCACAAAATCCCAGAATACAGAAGAACCTCTTAAATGGTGTTAAAACACAGACAACAGTGAGACATAGGGCAACATGATAGCTACTTTAAAGTATTTAGAAAAGGGATGAGATTTGTTCAGCTTGAGATCAAAAGGAAGAACTAGGAGCAACTTTGTAAGAATTAATTCTGATCAACTCAATGCCGAAACACAATTCAGGAAGAAACAAGATGAAAAATGCTATCCCCCCCTGACAGAGAGGTGATGGTCTAAAGATGCAGGAGACCTATGTGTTCAGATAAAGCCAATATATGAATTTGTTTTGCTTGGTTATGTGTATTAGTTACAAGGTCAGTGTTTTTATCTCCCTCCTCATCTGAGAGCAGGACACAAAAGAAAATAGGATAAGGGGCAAATCAGGAGAGTCACTGAGGTATCTATTCAAAAAATGGGTAAAAACACAGAAGGAATGCCAGAAAATCCAGACAAGAAGGATAGCTTTAAAGCTACAGACCAATCTTATTTTACTTTAAAATAAAAGTAACCTGTACATTAAGAGACCTGTAATTTCAGGTACAATCCTTTCTGATTATGTGTGTATACAAACACAGATACACACACATAGATATATACATAAAAGCAGTATTAATTTCAGACTATTTAAAGGCTTACTAGTAATGTCAATTTAAGATACTGTTATAAAATGGTTTTAGATCAATGATATCTCTGGGTAATCTAACTTGCAATAATGCTCCAGTCCCTGTAGCACTCATTTGTTTAATATGAAAGTACTTGGGGATTTTTTTATTTGTAATATGTGTGTCTCTTATCTATCAGCATTCAAAAGATAATATGCTTTGCATGTGTAATTCTTGTCTTTTGACCACGTCTTTCTAGGTACAACATGCATCATAGGTCTACAGAACTGTCAGTCACATTAAAGTCACTGAGGGTGGAAAACACTAAAGAAAACTAAGTTTTTTCTTAAGAGGCTAGTGTGAATGACCCAAAGTCATGATTCAGTATATGTCCTTGTTCTTCACTACATGCATATTTTTTACAATCTCCCTAGCATACTTTATGTGAGTATAAACCACTTCTATAAATAACTGAAAGGCATCCAAGATATTTTTCTCAATTTCTAAAAACCTAAAAACAAATGCTAATCCATTACTAATGTCTACTATAAAGATGAGTGAACAGCTTAACATAGTAGATTATTTCAGGAAGCCTTTCATTTTTTACAAATGTGTCTGTATTATATAATAGATGTGTCCCCAAAAGTATGGTACACAAATAATATTGGTGTGAATGTACTCTATAATACACACACAAATACATATATACATATATATGTAGCAAAGTGCTAGAAAGACATATTCAAGCTAAAAACATAAATTATATGAGAAGAGGATTAGTTGTTAAGATAATAAAAAATTATTTGTCATGATATGTAATGGGAATGCAATAGAAGCATTCCTAATAAATGTGGGAATAAAACAAGAATGTCCACTCTCCTCATCATTATTTGATACAATTCTAGAAATGCTAGTGTTAGCAGTAAGAAAAAGAAATTAAAGGCATAAAAATAGGCAAAGAGGTAACAAAGCCATCACAACTCACTGATAATGACCTTTTACTTAGAAAATGATAGGAAGTCAGCAAAGACACTAAATGAAAATAGTAGCCTGAGTTAAGTTAAAGGTTATAAAACAGACTGACAAAAATCCACAACATTTCTATAAAGCAGTAACAAAAACCAAGGGGTAATCATAGGGAAATCCCATTCAAAATATCTACAAAAGATTAAAAAATTGAGACTCAATCTACCAAAGCATGTTCAATACTCATATTCAATTACAAAATTAAGTTCAGGGGCTGTCAATATAATAGACAGCAATACCTAAGTTAATTTACAATTTTACTGCTACACCAAACTATTAGGAGTACTTTATAGAACTAGATAAATTAATTTTACAAATCATTTGGGGAAACAAAAAAACCCTAAAATGTCAAGGGCCCCTCTCCTCCCTTAGCCGTACACCAAGATGGCCACCTCTCTCCTAACTCTTCTGCTTAGGTGGCCTTCGGGCCTCACACCTGTCCGAGGGGTCCACTGGGTGCAGGCTACTTCCCGGCCTCTATGCACCAAAGCTCCCCCTGACGAAGAATCTTCCATTTCTGTCTCCCTCTATCAGGATGCTCCTTGGGAATATCTGGAAACTGAAGAATACCTGGCTCAATATGGCTCCCATCCAGTCTGGGCTGACTATAGACGAAACCACAAAGGTGGTATCCCACCACAACGAACCCGTAAGGTATGCATTCGAGGGAACAAAGTTGCTGGGAACCCTTACCCTATCTGCCGTGATCAGAAGCTCCACGTGGACTTTAGAAATGTGAAGCTCTTGGAACAGTTTGTGTGTGCTCACACAGGTGTCATCTTCCATGCCCCATACACAGGTGTCTGTATGAAGCAGCATAAGAAGCTGACAAAGGCTATCCTGAAGGCCAGAAACCATGGTTTTCTCAGTTACCACATCCCACAGGTACAGCCACGGGATACTGATTTCAGCAACTCCCATGGAGCTGTGGGCTGTACCCCAGTGGCTCCTGCCCTAGCTGCAGGTACCTCCTGGTATCCATGGTACAATTGGCAGCAGCCACCTGAGAGAGAGCTGGCCCATCTTCGAAGGCTATATCGAGACCACCTTAAGGAAGAGAGTGGACCCCCACCAGAAATGATGCCCATACTTGCACCTCAAACTAATATTCTCCCTGAGGAAGAGCAATCTACAAGTGTCCCCTAGAAAGGAAGTGGTGGATATACTCTGTGGTGCTCCAGAGCTTAAGGATGGATGTTAAAAAGGCCTGATGCCTAAATTGAACTGATTAGCATCCCTACCCTTTTTAGAATGGGTAGGATAATGGCAAGCTCTGACCTAGAGAAAAAGAGAAAACAGGGAGAGGGTAAAAGGAAGCATTGTCTGATGAAATGTTTTTGGTCGACTTCACTTAATGCTGCATCCCCCACCCCTTATTTTTAAGTTTCAGGGGTAGGGAGTGCCTAACTTGTCAAGTCGATGCTTTATAATAAAAATTCTTTCATTAAAAAAAAAAGTGTCAAGGGAAATCATGAAAAAGGGAAGAGTAAAGGAGGGTCGCATGTTTCCAGGTTTCCAACTGTATTATAAAGCAGTTAATTGTTTGGTACTGGTTAAAAAACAAACAAATCAATGGAGATTATACAATAAAGCATCAGAAATAATGAAATTCAATAATCCATTTATTTGATGAGCCTAAAAACATAAATTATTTAGGTATTAACTCTCATAACTGATTTAAATAAGACCTGCTACAGTGAGTAAGAGCTCCGGCCTTGGAGTTGGGATGACCCGGGATCGAATCCGGCCTCAGAAAATGAGCACCCACACATAAATAATGACTAGCCGTGTAACCTTGAGCAAGTTACTTAACTCCAAGTGCTTTAAAAAAAATTTTTTTAAATAAAAATAAAAATAAATAAGACCTGCTAAGAAAGCTCAAAAGTAGTCTGGCAGAAGTTAGGTCTGCAGCAATATTTTACAATATATTACAAAATAATTTGAAAATGGATACGTGACCTGAATTATTATCAAACCAAAATATCTTTATTGCAGCACTTTATATGGTAGCAAAAAACTGGAAACAAAACAGATACCTACTGATTGGGGAATAAATAGCTAAAAAACTATGCTACACAAAATTGTGATGGAGTATTAGATATAATGAATAGAGAGAAGAATGGAAAAATCCTTACATGAATTTATACAAAGTGAATTAAGTAAGCAAAGCCAAGAAAACAATAAACACAATGCTGTAAAAGTAAAAGATGAAATATTAATGTTGTAAAGTTATAAAGAACACACCTGGTCCCCAAAAAAGACATGAATTAGACAGCTTCCTTACTGATTTGCAAAAAGGTATGGAAACCACACGTCTATAACACTACATATATTATCAGGCTAATTTTCCCCCCAACATTGATTAGTTTTGCTGATTTTTTCTTCCCGTTTTTCTTTTTTGGAAATTTCTGTTACAGAAGAGGGAAAAGCAAAGTTTATTTTTTTAAGAAATTGAAGCAATGTAAAATTAAGAGTTAACAATAAGTCTTTTTTAAAAAATTTTAAAAATATCTGCTTCCACTAATTTGTTAAATGAGACAATATCAAAAAAAATTCCTAGTACAAGAAGAAAAAAATATATCATAATTTAACTGGCAATAGTGCAACATTTTGAACACAGATGAAGACTACCTACTTTGTCATTTAACTATACTAAAAAGGAGAGGAGGGGAGTGAGGAAATCTAAACTCGAGTTAAAAAAGAATATTAGTCATAAATCTATTGTATTCAAAAGAAAAACGATCTATTGTCATATTTGGAATTTTTTTAAATGTTTTGAAAAATCTTATTTTTAAAATTTCACAGTAATAGCTCATTTCTTTCATTTCTTCCTACATTAAAAAAGCAAGCTATATATATTATGCTGTGCATATATAAAAATGACCATTATTTGGCTTAATGAAGATACTGATAAAAGTTTCTTATAACTCCTATAATATTTTTTAAATAGACTCTTCTGCAATTTTTAGACTGATGATAAAAAACATAATGCTTAGAAGAGTACTAGGTTCAAAGCCCAGGTCTGAAATTTTACAACCTAGATAAGCTTATAAGACAGTATAATAATATATGATAATAGTATATTGTACTATAGTGTGTGTATAGCATAATAGCATAGTATAGACAGCACAAATAATTACTTAGATAAGTTAACAAATCTACTTTGGCTTCTTTTTCTCTGTCTGCAAAATGTGAAGATTTGCCTATATAATTTCTAAGACCCTTTCCAGCTCCACACCAACGATCTTATTTCCTGTAGTCCTTAGTTAAAAAATCTAAACTTATGATGACCTGGATCCTCTCTATTGATAAAATATGCTAAATCATTCAAAATCTGAAACATTAATGCTCCCTAACATTCTCCCAAAATATAATTTAATATGCCCTGATACAAATGAATTATCTTTGATCCACTAGGACCCTCTAGATGAATGCTAATTATATTTGAAAGGAAAAGAATCTAGGAAGTGAATATGGATACTCTTTTCACACAAACTATAATAATAAATGAAAATATTATTACTGGTTATCAGAAGATGCTGAAGAGTATATTTTAAAATGTTATTCAGGTGTATTTTTCAATTACATTTATTTGAAACGCAGTCACGTTTTGGCAGCTTAAAATAGTGGAAAGACCAATAGACAAAGGCAAGGGTTATCTCAACTAATGGTATGATCTCCCCCAAATTGCTTAACTTCTCCTATATCTCAGTTTTCCTATCGTAAGATAAAGGCATTAAACTCTGAGCTCTAAGATATTCTTTGGCCATGAGATTCTGTCTCAATACACAGAATTTATGTAGGTGCAATTTTAAAGTATTTCAAACTCCATTTGTTGGTTTGTTTTTGGTTTTTTTAATTTTAAAAACATACTATTGAAGAGCAAAGAAAAAATAAAAAGTAATTTATCTATAAGTTAAATATCTTTAAAAATCACTAAAGGACTACAAATCATAACATCTTTTATAGTCATCCTTTTAAAAGAATCTCTTGGGGGCAGCTAGGTGGCGCAGTGAGTAGAGCAATCGCCCTGAAGTCAGGAGGACCTGAGTTCAAATCAGACCTCTAACACTTAACACTTACTAGCTGTGTGACTTTGGGCAAGTCACTTAACCCCAACTGCCCTGTCTTTCCCCCTCAAAAAAAAAAAAAGGATATCTTGTATACTTAAAGGAGACTGCATACTGACAGTCAATGTTGTTAAACTATTAGGCAGTCTGATTTTCAGAATGCAAGAGTCAAGAATTAATCAGTTGTTGAAGGACAAGATTAACTTGGAAATAAGGAAATATCCCCTCTATTTGTTCAAGAATGACATAAAGAGTGCGGCTAGGTGGCGCAGTGAGTAGAGTGCCGGCCCTGGAATCAGAAGGACCTGAGTTCAGATCCAGCCTCAGACACTCAGACACACAAAATAAAAACCTAGCCGTGTGACCTTGGCCAAGTTACTTAATCCCAACTGCCCTCCAAAAAGCAAAAAAAAAAAAAAAGACATAAAGAAAAAGGAAGTCAACAGGTTATAATGACCTTCAAAATACAGAAGTAGTCACTGTGTAATGCCAAAGGATAAACTAAGGGGAAAAGTCTGCCATCTAGGTATAACTATCAATCCCCTCCCTCAAGAACTGTAGCAATGTACAACACAAAGTTTAAAATTTGTCGGAGCATGAAGTCTCGAGAATGTACTTCAGTTCTCTATGTCCTCAAATTCCACCAACAGAAAACCTGAATGAAGTTCATATCAACAGTAAATACAGAAAATGAACCAAGGTTGTTTATTCTGACAGACCTAAAGAAGCTGGGAAATCCTAACAGCTTGAAGAGGAAACACCACAAGCTAGGGTCACTGTCCAGCTACACATTCAATCTCTACTGATTAAGCAGCATAGAAGATAGCAGCAAACTGATTCCAAAGGGGAAAACTCCTTCCATAAGACTTACTACAGGACAATAAAGCTTCAGGCAAAAACATTCTTTTGAGGCTATTATTATCTCTCAACTATCCAAAGTTCAAATAAGGGATAAGAAAATTCGTGAGAAAAAGGCTAGGGTTTCACTTCATAAGATATACAGGCTGTATCATGATAACTTTCCAAAGTCTCTAATTTTTTTTAAAATTAAGATGTGCTAACATGATTTGAGGATAATCCATAAAGTCTCACATTAAAGATGATGATTCTTCGATTTCTGTCCCTGATCTTCATTTCCAGCCCTAGAGTATTACCTCTCAAGGAAGAAGATGACAAAGTATTCCTATACTCTTTACACAAATGTAACCCACCTTGGTTTATCCTTAGGTCTTTCTGTATTTTAACCCAAAAGTAGAATATCAATATTAACCACACCCCCACCCAAAGTTCTACCATTGCCTCTTCAGGGCAGGAAGGTGAATCCTGGATCAGTGGAGTGCAAACTCTGGTAGGTCTTACTCAACATGGGAAAGCTTCGTAGGGGTCTGGTGATAGCTTGAATGATAATTATCTGCAGACCAGTCCAGCTAAGTTTGGAGAGCTTCATCATGAGGCAGACTGCTTGGTGATTCATTTTTAAGCCACTGAAATTCTCAAACACCATCTAACATTATAGTCAGTGCATGCCTTCACAACAGGTAGAAAGCCATGAGAGGGGGGGCCAAGAGTACTACACAATAGAGATCTGGGGTCTTTTTCTATCAGCTGTCTTTAAGATTCACATTTCTTGCCCTCCATATGAGGAAATCAGGAAGGAGGATGGTTTTCATTGAAGTTGGACTGGATGATCACTATGTGAGTGTCTGTGGGCAAGTATTAGCTACTGAACTGGGAAAGCTGAGCTTCAAAGCAGATCAGAGCAATCTCTGCTGTGGGTTACAGAAGCCACCACTGCTGCTGTCACCTGAAAATTCCACCAGAACAAGCCTATGCAGACTGCCCAAATCTGGGAGGAAAATGGAAAAGAAAGAATAAAGAGGCCTGAGTCCTCAAATTGGAGGTGATGAGTAAGACAGGAATAAGTGATTTCTCTTAACTCTCTGCCACAGAATTCCTTAGAGCTAAAGTTAATACACACAGACACATATCGTGCTATTCCTTCTCCATAATTTGTGGTTATAATTAGCTAAAAAAAATTTTCTTTTACCACCCTAAAGAACAGGGAAAGCAAAGGGAAGGAATTACATGGGAGATGGTTCAACTATCTGGCAAGACCTGCTTAGAAAACTGGAATTCTATCTAGTAAAAACCGGGCATAGTCCAACATCTCACAATGTACGGAAAGAGAAGTTTCTGATGGATAAACGGCTTTAATATAAAAAACCGCATCATGAACAAATTAGAGAAATTATCTTAATATATCAAGGAAGGGTTTGTGACCAAATTAGGGATAAAGAATATCATAGAAGATAAAATGGATACTTTTGATTAAAAGAGAAATTTAAGTTTCTGAACAAAGGAAACCAATGCAACTAAAATTCAACAAGAAACAACTGGGAAGAAATCTTTATGTCTTGTTTTCATGATATATAAGGAAATAATTCAAACACATAAGATTAAGACCCATTCCACAAATGATAAATGATCAAAGAACAGATCGTTTTCTAAGGAAAAAAAATCCATTCTATCAAGAGACATGAAAAAAAAATGCTCAAAATCACTAATTAGAAAAATGTTGATTTAAAACAACTCTGAGATTCTACTTCACAACCATTAAATTAAGATAGGTGACAAAAAAGCAAAAAAAGAAAATGACAAATGTCATGGGCTATGGGACAAGAAGGCACATTTATGTATGTTTGGTAAAACTGTGAACTGATCCAATCATGCTGGACACCAATTAACTGTGCCCAAAATGTTAAACTCTGCATCCATACCCTTTGACCCCTGGACCCAGCAATATACTAGTAGACCTTTATACCAAAGACATCAAAAGAAAAGTACCCTTGTAAATAAAAGTATATATAGCAAATCATTTTGTGGTAACAAAACTGGAAACAAAGGAGGTATCTTTCAACTGGGAATAGATGAATAAATTATGGTAATGGAAGGTATTACTATCATACTACAAGAAATGATGACAGAGATGGTTTCAAAGAAACCTGAGAAGACGTGAATAAACTGATGTACAGGGAATCTAATGAGCAGAAGCAGAAGAACAATGTCCTGCATACAATATAACACGGTAAGGAGAAACAACTTTGAATTCTCTCTAAGAAAATGCTCACCATAGCTTCTGAAGAACTAAAGCAACACACCTCATAAAAGAGAAGTGGCCGATTCAATGCAGACGAAGACACAGAGTTTTTTGGACATGACCAATTCAGACATCTGATTTATATAACTATGTATTATGTTACAGAGGTCTTTTTTCTCTCAAGTGGGGTGGAGGAAGAAGAAAAAAAAACATTTTTGCTAATAAAAAAATTTTTAAGAGATGGGTGGAAGGAAATGGTTCCCTGTAGGAATGTTTAACATTTTTCTTCTAATTTTGCTAATAATAATTAAATTGCTAATAATATTAAATAACAGCTAACATTTATATAGTGTTTTTAGATATACAAAACGTGGGGGAGGGTGTAAAAGAGGGAGAGAGAGATGAACTAATCATCTATAAAAGGTAGGTGCTATCTATTTTACAGATTAGGAAACTAAGGCACAGAAAGGTTAAATGACCTGGCCAGATTCATACAGGTCGTTTTTAAGACAGGATTTGAACTTGGAATTCTATCTCTAAGTCTGGCGTTCCAATCAACAGCCTGCTATGTTCAATAACTATGTAGCCACAGCACTTTAAATATTCAAGTTCTGTGAACGTGGAAGACCATGACCACAGAAAATGTATTTGAAAGGGGCAGTTCTACAGTGAAGAGAGCACCAGCCCTAGAGTAGGGAGGACCTGGGTGCAAATCCAGCCTCAGACACTTGACACTTACTAGCTGTGTGACCTTAGGCACTTAACACCCATTGCCTCACCTCCCCCCTCCAAAAAAAGATTTTTCTTTTTTTTAAAGAAAATACATTTGAAATATGTGGTAGGGACTACAGAACTGTAAATTTTTTTCTAAACATTTTGAGCATTATTCCAGTCTTAACTAAATTTCAAATCTAGTCAGTATGAGTTTAAACTGGTCAGTGCTATACCATCAGTACAAGAGAAGTCAAGGCATTTGGCTAAAGTGGATTTTATAGCCTTTGGAGAGTCTATGCCATGTAAGGGCCAGCAAAGATCTTAAGTAGCTACTTACTCTTCTAGTGTCTCAAGGAGAATATTAGCTGATGGACAATTCGGGTATTACAGTCTTTCTCTGGTTAACAATGACATACTCCCATTCTGCAGGCTCGATTCAGAAAGGCAGAACAAGAGCTCATTTAGGTTGCTTCCACTTAGACTGCCACTTCTGCAATGTCCTAAGGGTCACAGATGGGACAATATTGTATCACAAATATATCCATGTTAAAAGAGAAGATACTTTTAGCAGAAAAATTGCCCCACTTCTGTAGCAAGAATTAAATATTTTAAGTGTAATTAAAATACAAAGCTACCCAAATCTTCACAGTGCCAGGAGAGTACCTATAAGCCAAAAAGTCCAGATTACTTCACCCTACAGATCTGTGTTTGGTAACACCATCACAAGATTATCTAGAGAAGTTCTCTTAGCATGTGAAAACAAAGAATGTCCCTTGAGGAGATCAACTGGCTAGAACACAGAAAATTCAAACCCACTTCCCTCCTGACTGCCACCAAAAAAAAAAAGAAAGAAAGAAAGAAAGAAAAAAGATGTCCTATTTTATTGAGGCTTTAAGCTTGAATAGAAGAAAGTACAGGATATACCCTAAAAAGAGAGACTTCAATTAGATTATTAAAGTTCAGATAGTGCTGTTTTACCACCAGTTATATCAACCCTGGCTTCTTCCTTCAAAATTACAAATTAAACGATTGCTAGTTAGGCTATATATTATTTGAACATACTTCAGAATGATT
Source organism: Gymnobelideus leadbeateri (assembly GCA_011680675.1). Lineage (NCBI taxonomy): Eukaryota > Metazoa > Chordata > Mammalia > Diprotodontia > Petauridae > Gymnobelideus > Gymnobelideus leadbeateri. Next base: position 55,261 of record WOXC01011529.1, on the reverse strand, counting down.
AAAGTTGCAATAGTTTTCTATTCAAGTTTCTTTAGAACCTGAACATTTTCAAAACTGTAAGAGATCAAAAGTTCAGATAATAGTAATGCTTTTGTTTTGTTAATTTTTTCCCCAGAAGGGGAGGTCAAACTTAGAAAATCAACAGTTATACTGAATGTATAAGGATAATAAATTTTAAGTAAGAATTTCTGTAAAGATTGAGAATTACAGAGTCTTTGTGTACTTTAAAAAGTTCTTTATGACCTAGAAGAAGTCACTTTAGCTCTTCAAGGTCTCAATTTCCTCATCTCTATTTTTAAAAGGTAAATAGACTTCTTAACCTGGCATCTAGGAATTATGTCTGAGGTGGGGGAGGAAGGTCCTCTGGACTCCAGGGGCCAGTGCTGTATCCATTGCACCACCTAGCTGCCCCCTGATATAACTATATTTCAACATAATTAGTTTCCTTTCTAATCTTGCATATTTTATTCTATTCATTTAAAAACATTATTCTGAGAAACTGGCAGTTAGTAAAACAGCACTGTCTGAACTTTAATAACCTAAATGAATCTTTATTCAAACAGGTTTCACAAGATGCATCACAACTTTGAATTAGATCTCTTATGAAACAAGCTCCTGGATATCCCAATGTCCTGATATGTGTCTTTCAAAAACTCGTATATTCAAAATAATTTTGCTATGAAGAGAAACAAACAGGAAATAAATAACAGTTTCATTAATCCTAACAAACCAACCATAACAACTCTATCCATTTAGTATTTGGGAATATTCGTTCCCTACAAGTGATTAAGTTGTTGCCAATGCTTTCCTTTATTTTGAAGAAAATCTGAAATATAAATGTAAAAACTTCTTAGTAAACAATTCCTAATACGTACCGTCATTAGTATTCTTCCAACACCTATAAGATGCATATACTCAAGATATATGTGATGGTCCATGGCTTTTTATAAATATATAATAAAATTGGTGGGAGTCTGGGAACTGCAGTCTCACTTATAACTCAGACTTTTGCAGCCTGACCAGCAACTTCAATATCCCCCAAAATGGCATCTACTGTTAAGGATCAGCTGATTTTGAATTTCCTAAAGGAAGAAGAGATTCCCCAGAACAAGATCGCTGTTGTTGGAGCTGGTGCGGGTAGGTGCCATCAGTATCTTAACAAAGGATCTGGCTGACGAACTTGCTTTACCTGATGTAATAGAAGACAAACTAAAGAGAGTTCATAAGAGATCTCCAACATGGTAGCCTTTTCCTCAAAACACCAAAGCTTGTTTCTGGCAAAGACTACAGTGTAACTGCAAACTCAAAACTGGTCATTGTTACGGCTGGGGTGTGTCAACAGAAGGAAGAAAGTCATCTTAATTTGGTCCGGCGTAATGTGAATATCTTTAAATTTGTCAATCCCAATATTGTTAAATACAGTCCTAATTGCAAGCTGCTTGTTGTTTCCAATCCAGTGGATATTTTGACATTATGTGGCCTGGAAGCTAAGTGGCTTTCCTAAAAACTGTGTTACTGGAAGTGGTTGCAATAAGAATTCTGCCCGTTTCTGTTACCTAATGGGGGAGAGACTTGGTGTCCATTCTTCAAGTTGCCATGGATGAGTATTTGGGGAACACGAAGATTCCTGTGTTCCTGTGTAGAGTGGTGTGAATCTTGTTGGTGTGTGTCTGAAGAATGTTAATTCTCAAATAGGAACTGATGCTGATTCAGAGAATTGGAAAGATGTTCATAAACAGGTGGTTGAAAGTGCTATGAGGTGATCAAACTGAAGGGCTACACTTCCTGGGCCATTGGCTTGTCTGTGGCAGATCTGGCAGAAAGCATTATGAAGAATCTTAGGAGAGGACATCCAATTTCCACCACGATAAAGGGCCTATATGGTATTAATGAGGATGGTCTTCCTCAGTGGCCCATGTATCTTGGGGCAGAATGGCATTTCAAATGTGGCTGAATCCAGAGTAGGAGAGCCATTTAAAGAAGTGCGCAGATACTCTTTGGGGAATGCAGAAGGAGCTGCAATTTTAAAATCTTTTAATGTGCTGCCATCAAAAGAACATGACAGTGGTTAAGGGGTCATGTATAATGAGCTTTTCAAATAAGTCAAATCCTTCCTCTGATTAGTGACTAACACCAGAAATGTAAAACCTGTGAACACACTCTAGTCTCTTCCTAAAGTTAGAAATGGGGAATAGTACAGTGTGACTATTTATTTAAACCCTTTTGTTGTTTGCATATGATGCTGGATATATTTCCAGAGGACCTGATTTTTGTCTACCTATTTATACCAATAGTTGTAAATTTCCATATTATGTAAAAAGATCTGTTTATATACAACAATGGAACCAATTCCTCAAGTGTCATACTAACTGTAAATACTGAATAAACAACAAGTAAGATTAAAAATTATAAAAAATACAATAGAGCATGTGTGTTATTAATCACAGAAAAATATACATTCAAAAACAGGTTAACAATGAGATTATCTGATCTATAATACATATATTGGTTTATCATACTGAGTCCTTTTATCAAAGTAGCTGGTGCAATTTTGCAACTTTCAAAGAATGAAAACTCGCTTGATGTAATTCAAGTTGTTCCAGCAAAATAAGATCAAAATGGCAATGTCTGGTGCATACATGGATTTACAGACCTTCCCCTGCCCCTGGCCTAACTACTTACTACTCTAAGTACATGGAATATTTCAAGGATAGAAGTGAGATGCCCATCTGTTCTCTCTCATTTTCACTACCAGGGAGTACTGTAGGTCACATGTTCTGACATCTCTGATCTAGAACAATCAATATGAACCACTGACAGTCTTTAGTACTTCTAACTATTAGATTTGTGATTTTTAATAAAAAAAAGTTATGCTTTCGATGCCCTCATTATACTTTATTCCTACACCTTATTCCAACTTTTTTTCTTGATATATTTTATAACTTTTTTTCAATCCTTAGGTCCCTAGGATGCAGTATGGAATTTATTCAGGACTAATAAAACTACAAAATAGTATGATATGGATCAACAAAAAGTGACTGCCATCTTAGGCTGCATTAAAAGAGGCAAAGAATTATCAACCAACCAAATTTTAGATTCCACAATACTTTCCTCTAATCAGACTACAACCAAAGAACTACGTTTAGTCCAAACATTTTTAAGGATATTGATAAGCTGGAGAGGGAGGGGGAGGGCAGGAAATAAGCATTTATATAACATCTACTATGCACTAAGTGCCATTTAAAAATATTCTATTATTCAGTTATCAAAGAAACCCTGTGAAGCTGGTCTTATCATTATCCCCATTTTACACTTAAGGAAACTGAAGCAAACAATGGTTTAAGTGAATTATCCAGGATCTAGGGGAAGATCTGAACTCAGGTTTTCCTGACTCTAGACTCAGAACTCACTGTGCCACCAGCTGCCTCATAGGGCTACAACGAGGATGGTGATAGTCCTCAAGTTTATGCCATTAACAGCTAAGAACTGGGTGAAGAATTGGAAATATTTAGCTTAGAAAAGAGAAAAATGATAAATATATGAAAAGCTATCATGAAAAATAACAATCATGCTCCAGAATGGCTTTAGAGGGTAGAAGGAAAAGCAACAGATAAAAGCTACAAAAGAGCAAATTCAGGTTTGCTGCAGAGGAAAATTTCCATAACAAAGTTATCTCAAAAGTGTAGCAAAGGGCTGCCTTCAGAATGACCACTGGTCAAATATATAACTGAGAAGCCTCCTGTTTAATGAAGGGAAGTAGTGCTACGTGACCTGAAGTCACTTCCAATTCCAGAGATTCTGTGATATGTGATCTCCATGATACATTTCATTGCTTTTTAAAGTAAAGAATCTTAATTCAGGCAGTTTTTAAAGTCACAATTTGGCAGTGTCTCTGTAACAAGTGTTTAATAAATGCTTGCTGACCCACTGACTGACTCTTTTGGCAGAGAGGTGATACCCTACAAATGCTGAATGAAAAGTACATTTTCCAGCAGAGCCAATGTGTGGATTTGTTTAGCTGATCTATACTAAGCATCAATATTGCAATTGTAAAATACCCTGTGGGAAGAGGAGGCTTAGAGGAAAACATGGATGAGTGAGATAGTTTTCAAACATGCTAAATATGTGCTTTAAAAAGCATGCAATTGGGGCTGCTAGGTGGCGCAGTGAGTAGAGCGTCGGCCCTGGAGTCAGAAGGACCTGAGTTCAGATCCGGCATCAGACAAAGCACACACAAACAAAAATCTAGCCATGTGACCTTGGGCAAGTTACTTAACCCCAACTGCCCTCCAAAAGGGAAAAAAAAGCATGCAATTGGGGTGGGTAGGTGGCACAGTGAACAGAGCACTGGCCCTGGAGTCAGGAGGACCTGAGTTCAAATCTGGCCTCAGACACTGAAAACAAACACTAGCCATGTGACCTCTGGCAAGTCACTTAACCCCAATTGCCCTCCAAAAAGCAAAAAAAAATTTTTTTTTTAATTTTTAAAAAAGCATGCAATGGAATTTTGCAGTTTTATACACAATTCTCTCTCTGTATCTCTCTGCATATAGAAATGTACATTGACAACACCAATGTTCAAAATTTTTTAATTTTTAAAAGATGAGCCATTTATATATACCAAGGAGGTCATTAATAAAAAGAAAGGCTCCAAATACACCAAAACACTTGTAGCAGCACTTTTTGCAGCAGCAAAGAACTAGAAAGAAGTAAAGTAAATGAATGTTCATAGGTTGGAGAATAACAAGACAAATAATGGTATATGAGTGTAGTGGAAAATTACTGTGCTATAAAAAAAGACTAATGTGATAAATGCATGCAAAGTATGAAAAGACTTAAATGAATGATACAAAGTGATTAAGCAGAGCCAAGAAAATAATATACCCAATAATTATTGTTCAGTCATGTTCAAGTCATCATCACTGCACCTGGGATTTTCTTGACAAAGACAGAGGCATGGTTTACCATTTCTTTCTCTAGCTCATTTTACAGATTGAGGAAACTGAAGCAAACAGGGTTAAGTGACTTGACAAAGGTAACACAGCTAGGAAGTATCTGAGGCCAGATCTGAACTCACAAAAATGAATATTCCTGACCTCAGGCCCATCCACTATGCCACCTACACAATAACTACAACAAATGTAAATAGAACTATGTAACTACAAAACTAGGGAAAATAAATATTGCAAAACTATAAAGAATAAGTTTGGGCCCCCCCCCCCAAGAGTGATGAGACCCCTACTTCCCAACTCCTTTAGAAGCACGGAAATTTGTAAACATTGTCAGATTTTTTTTAAGTATTAAATTGATTTTCCTGGGTCTTTTTCTCTTTTTCCTCTTTGTATTTTTTGAAAAAATTCTTTTGTTATAAAGGCTAGCTCTTGAAAGGGGGAAAGATGAAGGTACTAGAGATTAGGTAAAGTAAAAACAAAAAGGTCTATGAAAACTGATTTTTTAAATGCTAAACTACGGGAAAGAAAGATAGGCCTTTATTTCAGGGAGAAATGTGGAACTACTAAAAAATACTGCAGAATTTCCCAAAGGCAACCCAGCCTGCATTTGATTCCACCAAGATCTAATCAATCAAGTGGCATTTATTAAGCAAAGTTATACCAGGGCAAAACAATCTTGGTGGGTTCACAATCTAATGGGACAGACAACATGCAAACAAACAGCTATGTACAAAGAAGACAGAATTGGAACAGAGATTAAAGGAAGAGTGGGAAAAGGCTTCTTGAAGAAGGCGGGACTTTAGCTGAGACTTGAAAGAAGTCGGTTGGAGATAAGAAAGGAGAGTTCCAGGCCATGTAGACAATCAGAAAAAATTCCCTTAAGTTAGGAGATGGAATGTCATGCACTCCGGCAAGAAGGCCATTTTCACAAGACTGCAGATGGCACAGAGATGGGGGACAGGGGAAGGGAATAAAGTGTAAGGCTAGAAAGATAGATAAGATGGGGCCAGGTTATTATGGACCAACTCTACAGATTGCATGTCCAACTTTTATCAGTCTAAACAATAAGGCATTCTTCACTCTGTTTTTCAAGTTCCTCTTGTCCACTATTTTCAGTTGTCTAACTCTTTATGACCCCATTTGGGGTTTTCTTGGCAAAGACATTAGAGAGGTTTTAGATAAGGAAACTGAGACAAACAGGGTTGAGTGACTTGCCCAGGGTCACACAGCTAGTAAAGTGAGGCCAAATTTGAACTCAGTTCATTTGACTCCAGGCCCAGCATTCTAGCTGCCCCTTTTCAAGTTTAGATACTTTGAATTCTTGAATTATTGGTCTCATTTATGGAAATCAGAAATATTCCAGGACCTTGATGCATCTGCAAACAGAAGCATTTGTAGGACCATCTATAGGACTTTACATTAGTACTAATTATGTTTTTCATGCTATAAGACCCGGCCAAATCTATCCCTTTTTGATATGTTATCCAGGGTGTTATCTATTTCTCACAGGTTTGTACCAACTGTAGATACAATAAGCATTCCTTTATCCAAATCATTGATAAAATGTTAAACAAACACATGGTCAAGCACACAGACCTAGTATACTCCACTAAAGACCTCCTTTCCAAGGTGACATCAAATAATGACTATTGTCAGCTATTCAACAAGTTTTGAATTATCTAAAACATACTATCTCTTAACCTACTCTCTACGATGAGAAATTTTGTCAAATGCTTTACTAGAAATTTAGGGAAACTATATCTACAACATTCAAGTGACTTAACAGTCTAGTAACTAACCAAAAAACCCAGATTAGTCTGGAATGAACTATTCTTTATGAAGCCATGCTGAATCTTTGATAATATTGTTTCTTCTCTTAGATTGTCACTCATGGACCTTTGATAAATGTGTGTTTTTTGGGTTTCTGTTTTTTTGGTGGCTTTTTTTTTTTATTCTGTCAGATGTCAAAAGTTAAGCTCACTGACCTAAAGACTGTAAATGCCACTTTTTCTCATTTTGGAAAACTAGCACATTCGTTCTTTCCTAGTCTGGGGGTACCTCTCCTGCTCTATTCATCTCTTTCAAAGATCACTCACAGTAGTGCTAGATTCAAATCTGCCTGTTTTACAATAGTACCAGGTAAGGTTGCTTATCTAAGTCTGGTGACAAGGTCAAAAGCAACTTGGTGCTCTTGCTTTCTCTTCACTCACCTTATACCTTTCAACTCCTCATTAACTATCTTCTTTCCTGTCAAAATATTATCCTTAGTAGGTAAAACAGAAGCAAAACCAGATGAACTGTTTTTTTGTTATCATTATTACTTGTTTCCCCCATTCGCTCCAAGTTCTAGTGTTTCTATGATCTTCCTTTTTCAACCTCAATGTAACTCAACTCTCCCACCCCCCCCAAAAAAAAAAAACCACCATCTTTTTCATCATTTGCTTTTCCCAACAACTCAGATCATCCTAAGACTTGGCGCTACTGATACAATTCCTACAGGACCATGTCTTCATCTTTATCCTTTGTTATTTGGCTTTACTTCCATCTTCTGAACATGTAAAAGGCACGTTCATACCTCTAGGTACTTTCCACAAAAAGCGTTACCTGCCAGGTCTCTGCCATTTGGCACTTGTGCAGCTGATGTTCTAAAGTGTACAATTTTTATCTTATTCTACATTTTATCTTATTAGATTCAGCCCATCAAGATCTGTTTTAGATCCTATTACCCAGGATAGCTCTCCCTCTCAACCATGTGTCTGTCATCTTTACATTTCCTGTGCCTTCTCTTAAATCACTGATTAAAAAGTTTAAACAGGCCAAAGCCCAAGCATACAACACTGGAAACATCCAACATGACATCAAACTATGGGTCTAGTTATTCAACAGATTTTAATCCGTATAATAATGGTGATGACATTTATGCAACACTTTAAATTTTACAAAACACTTTACATTTGATCTTCAGACAACCTTGTAAAAATGACTATTATCTCTATTTATATGGATGAGGAAACTGAGGCAGACTTGCCCAAAGTCACAGAGCTAATGATTATCTGAGGCAGAATTTGGGTCTTCCTGGCTCAAAGTTTGGCACTCAAACCATTATGACAGTTAACTGCTCAAATGACATTTCTCCAATTTGTCCAAAAGCAAACCTAGTATGATAAACTCTGGCCAAAATCTTTTCTGAAATATTTTTTTAATATGGTCCCAAGCTAGTAACCATGTCCAAAAAAAAAAAAAAGTTTATCTGGCATAATCTGTTATTGATGAGTCTATACTAATTATTCACAAGTTATTCCTTTAGTAACACATTCTAAAATTTTACCAAAAATCAAAGTTAAGTTTACTAGCTTTTTTTTATAGACCCCATTCTCTTTCCTCTTTGAAAAATGCAACTTTAGTCACGGTCTCACCTGCTTGGATAGCCCTTTCTTGTATACCATAATTTTCCAAAGATCATAGACTGCCATCCTCTGAAAAGTATATTAATCATTGCAACATACCAAGAGACAGACCAGCTGGGTGCACAACATTCAGAAAGGTGGTGAGTTTTTTTTACACAGGGCCAACTGAGTGGGAGGAGATCCCAAGGGGTTCCATCATTTGCAAGGGTAAGGAGAAAATTAGCTACAGACATACATAGGCATACTGTAGAAAGAACTGATCACACACTCATCCTTTTCAGTCATACACAATTATCAATTATGCTACCAAAAAGCCATCTTTTAACAACTGCTGTTGTAATCTTTGGTTCCTAAATCCTTACAACTAAATAGGTTCTTCCTTCTCAGAAAAGACATAATTTATATAATATATATGTGTGTGTATATATATAAATATGTACATATACACACACAAACATATACTTATGTACATATAATTATATAATAATATATAACATAGGGGCATCTAGGTGGTGCAGTAAAGAGAGCAACCGCCCCATGGCTCAGTAGGACCTGAGGTCAAATCCGGCCTTAGACACTTACCATAAAAAACTAGCTATGTGACCTTGTAAGTCACTTAACTCCAACTGTGCTACCTTCCATTCCCAAAAAACCAAAAAAAATAAAATAATAGTAATAATAATGATAACAATAACATATTGTGTATATATCATATCATCATAATAACAACATATAGGAAGGACATATCCTGAGGATACTAAATCATTGCATAAGATCACACAAATCATTTAATATCTCTAAGATTACCTTTTATCCTTAACTACAATGTGATTCTAGGCATAAAGTTTTACTATATTTAGGCAAATCCACACTATAAAGATGTTTCCTTAGTTCTGTTTCCACTTCAATTCTTCAATTATATTTCTAGAGATCTAATTATAAAAACAAACCTTATTTGGGGAAAAACTTGAAAACATATTCAATTTTCTTCTATTCTTTTTCTGTTTACAGCCCTCAGGTACTAGGCTCACTAAATTTTTTTTCCTGCATCTTCCCAAAGTAATTTAAATAAGCTAAACAGTAAGACGAAATGGTGATAAATGAATGAATCAAGAGCTGAAGAAGGGTAGAACTGTGCTAAGAAACCAAGCCTCAGGGCACAATCACGAAATCCCTTCTTCGGTCAAAAACATCACCTATTTACCTCTTACAGGCCCCCACTGGCCATCTTTACTGCAGTTCCTCTTAAAGCAGACTGCCAGCTCTCTTTCGCGGCGGCCTGCAACGTGGCTTCCCGACTAAGGAAGACGGGGAAGCAGCGCGCCAGGTGCTGCACGCCAGCCACGTGACGGGCGGTAACGGGTGGGCGCCTCGGCAAGCCCCGGAAGCAGCCCGGAGGCCGCGGCAATGCGGGAGGGCTGCACCATCACCGGATCAACTCGGACAAATATCACCCAGGTTATTTTGGTAAAGTGGGTGTGCGGCATTACCACCTGCCCAAGGGTCAGCCTTGATAAGCTGCGGACACTGGTCAGCGAGCAGACCAGGCCCGATGCTGCCCAAAACAAGGCGGGCCCTGCCCCTATCACTGCTGTGGTTCGGTCCTAGGAAAAGGGAGACTCCCCAGGCAGCCAGGCACCGGGAAGGCAAAGCTCTTCAGCGGCCGAGCAGAGTGAAGGGTGCTGGCGCAGCCTGTGTCCTTGTGGCGTGAAATCCCACGTTATCACATAAAACAAAAACAGTAAAGCAGATTGAGATCACATGCTTACATTATAAACTAAACTTGAGCGTAACTGAAGAGAACTCTGAACTAGGAAACAAGCCTGGTTCTCAGATCTGTGCCCAGCTCAATTACAGTGGATATGCTAACTGGACTGAGGAGGGCCCAAGGCCTGGGCTGGGATTCCGCCTCCGGTACCTCCTAGCAAGCCACTGAACTCTGAACTTCAGCCTCTTCATCTGTAAAATGGGGACGATAGGCAAATAATGATCATGTATGATAAGTACTGCAAAAACTTAGAGCTCTATAATTACCATTATGCATACAACAATTAAAATAGTTTATAGGCTTTGCTGACGAATACATAAAGACAAAGTTGACGCTTACTTGAACAACATGTACACTTCCCCCCCACCCCTCAACAAAAGCAAAGAGATTTATCTATAGCTGTATCTATAGACAGACAGATGCTGCGTAACAATTAGAATTCTTAGAAGGCCTTACCACAGGAAGCAACCTTCCTACAACAGAAAGGTTATTGGAGAAGTATCGAGCTGACTTTATCACTTATTTTCTCTAGCTTTGTAACCTTGAAAAATCACTTAACTGCTTAGTCTCATTTTCCTCCTCTATAAAACACCTGTCCTATTGACCTGTATTACAGGATCAAATGAAAATTCATAATGCTATAAAGTAAAAAGAATTAACCTCAAGCATGGCTTAATTAAGTGCTATTTACTGTAAATTGTTTTCACAGTGTTCAGGAGAAATCACTTTTTCCATATAAATTTTCTGATTAAGCCAAGTTTTATTTGTTTGCTTTTTTTTAGTTGGGATATATTTTAATTGAATTATCCAGGAATTTCCCCTTACACCTTGTTCTCCCAAACCTTATTCCCAATACCTGGTGGTTTGTCTCCATGGCATTTCTTTAACAGAGTAAAATATCAAGAAATTCAATGGTGAATTATTTGCTATTTGAATTTCAAAAGAATAATTTTTCTTTCCCAATTACATTCCCAAAAAATGGCAGATATTAAGGTTTGGAAAGACAGAAATACATACATTCACACACACACACACACACACACACACACACACACCCCACACACATATTGAAATATATGTATACTCAACGTGTGTATATACACATATATATGTGCAAATATGAAATCATAAAATTTCATTCTAGTCCCACAATAACCCTTTAAGTACTATAGGTATTATTACTGCCATTCCCCCAGCAGAAAGTCCTTGAGAGTTCACTGTCTGGCATAGTTAATTTTACAGATGAGGAAACTGAGGCTCAAAGAGATTAATGACTTGCCCATAATCACAAAGCTGCTTTCAGGTCTTCCCATATTCAAATTAGGCACTCTATACCCCATAATGCCTATTCACACTGACCTTAGTAGCAAAGCTAAATGCTGCAGACAACCAAAAATACTGAAGCTATCAAGGGTACAGCTAAGGAATTAATCTTCCAAGATTTTATTTTTAAGCCAATCTCAAAGCAGGGCAAAAACAAACAAAAGCAAACATGAGACCTAGGAAACTTTCTATAATTCAATCAGAGATGACAGCACACAGACAAATTCCTCAGCAAGAAGATAATGGACTAATGTGCTTCTTGTGGGCTATTATTTCATTAATTTCTTTCTGCAATGTATTAAGTAACTTAAGATGGAGGTTGGTTTCCACTATATTCCCTACAACATAGACCATACATATCTTTAGTCCTCATTTTAAAATTCCAACAGTTTTCATGATAAACTGAAGTATATCCTAAGTGTCACGAATTCCTCCAAAATACCAGCAAGAATTTTACAGGATTTGTGCGGTTGACATGTAAGAACAAAGAACAAGTGAAAAAGTACATGAAGGACCAGAACCATCTAAAGCATCAGGACTGTATTACTGTCCCAGGCTTATAAGAGTTATATGATATAAAGCATCTGAACTCCTGTGAAGTCAATATATCTAGATTGGTATGTTCCAAAGTCAAAAGGGGAAATTGAGGAGAGTCATTTTTTCACTGGCTCCATCCTCCTTACCTCCCTCTGTAAGAGATGCAGCTATGTAGCAGAGATCTCATGCTTTTACTACCACACAAATCACTTGTCTCATCATCTTCCTTTAACATGCCCCAAACCATATTCTACCCTTGTGTCTTCCCCTCTTCCTCCCAATTAAAAGATTTCATCAACCCCATTGTTTCCATTACATTTTCTGTGCAAAAGACTCCAAAACCTTTGTCTCTACCCAACATCTCTCTAAATTGAGTCCCATATTCCTAACTGAATGCTACATCTCTTCAATTCCATATTAACATCAATACTTAATAGGTGTCAAACTAAAATTTTCACCTCCTTCAAAATAACTACCAATCTCTCAACTCAGGGGTTCTTAAGCTTTCTCAGCACTTGGTGTGGCAAAGTCTGTGGAACTCATCTCAGAATGAAATTTTTAAATGACTAAACTAAAATACTACAGTATTACAAAAGAAATCACATACTTTGAAAGACAGTTATCAAGATACTTTTTAAAGAACAGAGTTCACAAATCTCATGATTAGAGGTTCTTAACCCATGCTCTTGGGGCAGCTAGGTGGCGCAGTGAATAGAGCACCAACCCTGGAGTCAGGAGGACCTGAGTTCAAATTCAGCATCAGACACTTGACACTTATTAGTGTGACCTTAGGCAAGTCACTTAACCCTAATTGCCCTGCCCTCCCCCCTCCAAAAAAAGTGAGAGAGAGAGAGAGAGAGAGAGAGAGAGAGAGAGAGAGAGAGAGAGAGAAACCCATGCTCTAACTTTTCTATTTCAGCTAATATTTCCGCAAATAAAGCCACCACCCTTACTGTTTTAAGCAGTAAAGTCATGTAGGTTTGAAATTATTTCATCTTTGGGGAGGCTAGGTGGCACAGTGAGTAGAGCACCTGCCCTGGAGTCAGAAGGACCTGAGTTCGGATGCGGCCTCAGACAACGCACACACAAACAAAAACCTAGCCATGTGACCTTGAGCAAGTTACTTAACCCCAATTGCCCTCCAAAAAAAAAAAGTCTATTTACTCTTTAATTCATCCTTTTTACTACCGTCCAACAAAATTTCCTCCTGTTACCACTGATCATTTTGTTCCTCTACCCAAAAATCTTCACGTTAGTTTGACATCTGATTATGGCTACCAAATACCACCAACAATCTCATTCCAGGCCTTACTTTCCCTACTTTTTTCACACTACCCCACTCAACATACTTTGAATTTCAGGAAAATTGGATTATTCTCCAAATTCCATTCTGGTTCTGACCTTTAATATCTCTATGGCTTTACTCAGTAAGTTCTCTATGCCTAGAACAACTACAGCATAGAACACACCTTGACTTGGATCCAGAAGATTTAGGTTCAAATTCCAGCTCTGCTACTTATTACATTAATTCTAATTTTCAGCTAAATTATAAAATAAATTTTTGTCAACTAGGCTGTGATGTCAATAACACTGGAACACAGAGTATTCAGAAATTAAATGGCAATCAGAATAGTTGGAGAATTCTTCTGTTTTTCTATCTGTGCACCAAAAATATGGATATTTTACAGACTAAACCATAAATCAATGTAAAAGCATTATATTCAATGTACTATAACCTGCTGTGGTTGACAAGATATCAAGGATATACAAAAGTCCTTTTTAGATATAGGTTTCCTAAGCGTTCCGACCATTCTCTAACCTTAGAGAGAGATCTAGAAACTGAAATTTGCTTTATCTAACTCTATACTAAAATAGTTTTTAAAAAAGCACTATGCAAATTCAACACAGGAAAGAGATTTCACATAAATGTTGGCAGAATTTACTTTTGAGGTCTTACCTGGAAACTTCAAAACTGTCTTCCTTTTTTTGGGGGGAGGGAGGAGGTAGACTCGGGAGGGGAGGATGAAGGCCACTTAGGGCTGTTGGCACAACTGGCCTTTCCTCAGAAGAGTTCTGAGAAGGTTTGACATCTCATTTCTTACTCTAAGAAGACAGAAAGAAAAGAAAGGCCCCATACATACCAAAATATTCAAAAGCACTTGGTGTGGTAGCAAAAAATTAGAAACAAAGTGGGTGTTCATCACTGTAATGGATTATGAATGCATGTCAGTCAAAATGTATAAGAAACAATCAATGAGATTCAGAGAAACATAGAAGGACTTTTCATGAACTGATACATACTGAAGTCAGAACACAATACACAACAAATAAACTACAATAATGTAAACAAAAATGACAAAGGCAGCCAATCAGTCTCAGTCCACATAGATGTGATGAGAGACAAACACACCTCCCACCCCCAAGATTAAAGGGTAGGAGACTGGTTTTATTTCTTTTTGTTACAAGAAGAATTCACAGGAGGAAAGATATATTGTAAAATGACTGTGGTTCAAAAACAAAAGGCATAAATAAAACTTTTTTTTAAAATAACACATAATATCAATTCAAATTATGCTGAAGAAGCAGTTCAGGGGGAAAAAAATACCTGGTAAGTAGGTAAACAGAGCTGTTCACCAATTCAGAAAAGCCTAAGGAACTGGAATGATCCAAGGTCTCAAACTAGATCATGTATCCAAACAATATGCATGAGTAAACAACACATATTAAGAATATTTTTGAAAATTCAAAAACCACATGATGTGACAACTGCTTCAGGTACTTAAAAATCTATCAGGGAGAAGAACAAACTCTGGCATTATCTTGATTTCTCCCCAGGAGGTTGAGAGTTTTCCATAACAAAATAAATATCTCATTTTTATAAAGAATGTTATTATTCTATTAGAAACCTTCACAAAACTTCGATCTAAAACTTTCTTAGATCTAAAATCAACCTCAAAAAACCCCTTAAATCTCCAAATTTTTATATTTAATGTAACTGCAAAGTCATAGGATTACCTATTAAATTTAAATGGCATACAGTTTCACTTTTCAAAAATTAAACATCCCGGAAAAATACACATACCATCACACTTAGGGAGGTTCCCTGAGTGTTGTTTTTATGAACCACAAATGCTTTTTAAAATATTTGTAACTTAAACACAAAACAAAAGGGACAATCTATCTAAACAGCTTAACGTGCAAAGAAGGTTCCGTTGATACAGAAAAGTACGGAAAATACTACTGGGTTTTCATACATCCCCAAGGACAGTATTCCCTGTAACCTGTCAGTATAAGAGCATAGCACATTCAAAGTCAAGCCATCTTGTTGCTGTTGTAGCACTATTCTCTAGAAACCATTTTATTTTCAGCTCTAAAATTGTGCTGGTCCCAATATTTCCTGTTGTAAAACACCCTCCTGTGCTAAGCCTGGAAGTGGCCATCTCTCTAAGGTCTTTACAAGGTATTATATATTCACTGTAATTCCTTAACTCAGTTCTTTACTATTAACTAATATTGAAGGTGCTAAACTTAAGTCAACTTTATGAACTAATAAAGGCTGCATTAAAATATGTAATACACTACAGGTTACAATAAGAAAAATATTAAATGCAAAATTCTAAAGTCAAATACATCTAAAGGTAACTATAAAGCACTTTGCAAACCTTGAAGTACTATTTAAATGCAAATTATTATTATAATCTCTGATGTATCCCAGGTTTCTGACCGTGAACTTCAAAAGGTTTTTTTGAAATCATCTATTTAGAAATAATCTTTAAAATCTTTCATTTATAATAAAGCAGCCAAAGTAAGAAATTATATATTCCTGTCTCCAACCAAAAAATTCAAATATTATTTTGAAACTAAAAGCTGAATATACTGCTTACAAAGAACATCAGGAGACCTTCCAGTAATTGGTAGACACTTAAATGCTTTCCCATTTTTATGACAATTCAGGTGTTTCTTCCCACCTCCCTACCCGCCCCGACCCCAAACTTAAAAGAACTCACCTTTTAAGAATTTTTTTATTTCTTACAGTCCAAAATTGATCCTGCTTCGAACCACAACATGGATTGCCTATTCACAATCCAGTCAATCCACCTCCATTAATGAGTTCCACTGGCTCTCTCTCAAGTTGTGCAAGGAGGATGGAGAACAGTAGACAGGGTCAGTCAGCAGAGCCAGTCAGACCTTCGTTCAGAGAAGCATGTGTCGGTCCTAAAGTTGATTTGAGCCTGAAAATAAGATTTTTTTTCTGCTCCTTTACCAAGTATACTGGCCAGGCTTTACTTTAAACCAGATCACATCTGGGTAGAAAAGTGGGTCCTAGTTGTCACATAATAATCATTACCATTTCACATTGAATAAGCATCTGCCAATTTCAACTCCAAAATTTTTTGGCTCTAAGCACTTTCATTTTACTATGTTACACTGATGGAATGGAGGGGTAGAGACAACTAGGAAAGAACTACCAGAATCAGACAAAATCTCTTTAAGCAGATTAGAATAACACTGAAAAAATACTCTAGGTGACCACACTGTTTCAAGTCTCTGGCAAGTCTACTGTCCAGTCCAGAAATGGAGAAAAAAATTTCAGTTCCTTTTATACTCACTCTCTCCATCTTTTGCTCGCTTGTGATAAATGACTGCCGTATGGTCAGTTTTCACTATCAAAACTACTCAATGTGATTATTACCAAAAGAGATTAAATGCTTCTGAAAAGCTACACTAGGGATAAATCACAATAAAACAAACAGGTAGGTTTCACTTCCAACTTTCACAAGAGGTTGTAGGAAAAAAAGAGATGTTTGAACTGAGGGAAAAAATGTGAAGGTGATTTGAAGAGGTCTTGCAATGTACAACAGCCTAGAAATTTATTTCTGGAAGATAATATTTGGAGAGAACATGAAGAAAAAATCAAAGTGAAGAACTGGAGCTGAAGGACTTGAGCTGAAAGACAAGAATTCCAGCTAGAAAGAAAAAAAAAAGATTTGAAAAGGAGCAGGCCATAATAGTAAGGCAAGCTAGGTGTGTGCAACAGAGAGGAAAGTTAGAAGCAGCTGCCAAAGCTCAATCAAAAGGCAAAAAGAGGAACAACCACAGACCTGAAGGTACTCATCAGGAGTTTGTCTTAACAGTTTGATAAGGGAAGTGAATGCCAAGACAGACAAAGAATGAGAATCTCACTTCTAGCAAAATATAGAAAGAAGAAAAATTGGGGCAGCTAGGTGGCGCAGTGAGTAGGGCGCTGGCCCTGGAGTCAGAAGGACCTCAGTATGGGTCTGGCCTCAGACACTTAACGAAAACAAACAAACAAAAAAAGTAGCTGTGTGACCTTGGGAAAGTTATTTAACCCCAACTGCCCTCCAAAAAGCAAAAAGAAGAAGAAGGAAGAAGAAGAAGAAAAATTTCACAGTGATCTATACTGTATGGTCAGCTTGTACTTCAGCCACTGCCAAGGCAACTAGTGCCTATGCTCCATCCAAGTTCAGTCTAAAGATCCTTGAAGAAAGCCTCCTACTTCCTTCCCGATTATCAAAGAACATGAAATGCTCCTTTAGAAAACAGAAAACTTTCAATGTGGAAGGCCCACTAAACATTTGGAGTTAATCAACAGCGAGGGCGCTCTTCCCAAAGACTGCTCTGGATACTATCAATAGGCAGTAATTGGCTCACACTCCAAGCAATGATGTGGGCCTGGAGTGATATTAAATATGAACAACTAAGCATCTAAAGAGGAAGAATAATTGCTAACTCACTGATGGGGGGGGGGGGAGAGCAGAGAGGAGGAATGACTCTAAGACAGGTATGTGTTAATTACATGGAAAGGTAAGGTTTTTTTGGGGGGGAAGGGAGGGTTTCCCCCTGGGGTCCACACCCAAGAATAACAATCTCCCAAAGAACTGTACTATATCTGACAAATATCTCATTGTGAGGTAGATGCTATATATCATCCCTATTTTACAACAGAAAAAACTGACATTGACAGAGGCTAAGTGACTTGCCCAGTCACACAGTAAATGTCTAAGGTTATATCTGAACTCAGGTCTTTCTGATTCCAGATCCAGGTTCTATACACACTAACACAGACCTGCTATCCAAAGTAACTAAGGTGGTACTCTTCCCAGAACCAGAGAACACCTCTGCATTCTTGATTAGTTCAAGTCACCAACCTGGGAGAGGGAGAAATATAAACCAGTAAGTAAGCTTGTCCTAAAATTCCTGACAAAATTCTAGAATATATTGTTAAATAGACAATTAGTGAACATCTAGAAAAGGAAGTAGGTCATCACAGAGATCCATCCAGCATGGCTTCATATCGAACAAACTTAATTTCCATTTTTGACAAGGTTACCAAACTATCTATCAAGGCAGATAAGGAGAATGCTATATAATATACCTAAATGAGCCAGCACCAGCTAGGTGGTACAGTAAATATATCATCTCCCTGACTCTAGGCCCAACGCTCGGAGTTCAAATTCAGTCTCAGACACTTCCCTAGCTATGTGATCCTGTGCAAGTAATTTAACCACTATTTGCCTCATTTCCTCAACTGTAAAATGGAGATACACTAGAGAAGGAAATGCAAACCACTCTGGTATCTTTGACCAAAAAAACCCCTAGACGAAGTTCATGGGATTACATGAGTCAGGCACCACTGAACAACACATCCAGATTTTACCAAAGCATTTAATAGATATCAATTTGATAGCTATCCCCATGGCCCCACATGGGGTTCTCTTGGCAGAGATACAGGAGAGGTTTGCCATTTCCTTCTCCAGACTATTTTACAGATGAGGATACAGTGTTCAAAAGGGTTAAGTGACTTGGACAGGGTCACACAGCTAGGGAAGTGTCTGAGGCCAAATCTGAACTCAGCTCTTTTTGACTCCTGGCCCCACACTGTATCTATTGTGCCTCGGAGCACAACTGATAAGTTACTGAGTGTACAGAGGAGGGCAGCCAGGATGGTGAAGGATCTGAAGTTCCTATCATATCATCTCAAGATCAATGGGAAAATTTAACCTATAGAAAAGAACACTTAGATGAGACACAGCTATCTTTAAAATACTTGTAATAGTTTATAAATGGAAGAAGGATCCAACTTGTTCTCCTTAGCCCTGAAGTGCAAAACTTTATCAGTAGGTAGAAGTTATAAAGACATAATAATGATGTAAGAAAAAATCTGCAAACAGTTAAGAGCTATTCCAAAGTATAACACAATACCTTAGGAGAGCATTTGTTCTTCCTCAGTGGAAGTCTTAATACAAAGGCTAGATGATCATTTCTCCAGTATTTTGGAGAAGAAAATCTTTTATTGGTACATGTTGAACTATTTGGCCATGGAAGTCCCTTCCAACTCAAACTGTGTATCTCTAAAATAACATCCTTATTCTTCATCCCTCTAGCAAGTTACTCACTGAACCTCCTGATCACCCCATACTAAAAATAAGAATAAGACCAAAGCAGCATTAACATATGGCTTGCAGCAGAAATGATTTAAGGACACTTGGAATATTTCAATTTAGTTCTCCACTGTAATAAAAATGGAAAATAGGAAGCATAACCTGTGGCAGGGCAATAATAATACATGTAAAGGAAATGGAGCAGTGGAGTAGTAGCAAGGCTGTCCATACATGGTCACATTCTCTGCCCTCTATTCCCCCCACAAAATTCTATAAGACCTTTGGATGAAACTGAGGGTACAGCAGGAAGAAAAAAGGTACAAAAGAAGACGTTTATGAACAACTTAACTATGACAATGTAAAGGGGGAGGAAGAAAAGGTAGAGGAGAAAAGAACCTCCACTGGCATCATGATGACAAGGAAACCACCACAGAAAATGCAGTGAAGTTGTCATGACTATGAGGTAAGGGAAACTCTGAGTGTGGAGCGCTAAGCACCGTGTGAGTCTTTCAATGTGCTGGTTAGTTTTGCTCAACTTTTTTCTCCTTTTGTCTTGCTTATCCTATAGGACAGTTCTGTGGAGGAAGAACAGAATACACTAGAAAATGCTGATGAAGTAAAACACGAGATAAGAAAAGATCATTTTTAAAAATCAGATGAAGTGGGGGGCGACTAGGTGGTGCAGTGAATAGAGTAATAGCTCCCTGAAGTCAGGAGCACCTGAGTTCAAATCTGACCTCAGACACTTAACACAAAAACTAGCCACGTGACCTTGGACAAGTCACTTAACCCCAATTGCCCTCCAAAAAGAAAAGAAAAAAAATTAGATGAAGTGAAGGAAATCATGAATGTATTCAAATTCACTATCCATGCCTGTATCTAAGCCTCAAGAAACTGAATTACCAGAAAAATAGCTTTATGTCCTTTCTCTATTCTAGTACCCAATCTGTATCTTTCCTGGTCTATGGTCAACATTGGTGGGTCACCTGAGAGTACACAAAGCCAAAAGACATACTAAAGATTCATTCAATGTCCTAACAAGTTTAAGGGTCAGGAAATGCAGAGGAGATATATGCGTGATCAATAATGCCTGCAAATGCAATATGGCTGATGAAACTAGAGACACAATGTGCAGTGCCATAACGTATCTACTTGATTATAAAATCCCTCCAATGGATCACAATCTGTTTTGCAAACAAGACTATCATTTCTGACCTTTGAAATTCCCAGGGTGTTACTCATAGTAAAGTGCTTCACTTGAGATATAATTCCAAAGTACTGACCAAATCCTGTGATGGCTAAAATAAACCAAACTGTAAAGACTTATATGAACTGATGCTGAATGAAATGAACAACACCAGAACAACACTGTACACAGTAACAGCCACACTGTGCAATGACTAACTTTGATAGACTTAGCTCTTCTCAGCAATGCAAAGATCTAAGACAACTCCCAAAAGCCTCAAGATGGAAAATGCTGTCCACATCCAGAGAAAGAATTTTGGAGTCTGAATGCAGATGGAGACACACTCTTTGCTCTCTTTTTTGTTCTGTTTTGTTTCTTCTTTCATGGTTCCTCCCATTGGTTCTAATTCTTCTTTACAACATGACTAATGTGAAAATGTTTAATATGAATGTATATGTAGTGTCTATATCTTGACGTCTTGGGGAGAAAATTTAAAACTTAAAATCTTGTGGAAGTGAATGATGAAAACTAAAAGTAAATTAATTTTTAAAAATAAAATAAAATAAACCAAACTGGGCAATGCACTGACCAAGTTTTAGGCTTGCAATGGTAATAACTCTGTGTCACCACACTGTGACCAGTTTTGTCCACCACTGCTTTAGAAAATTATGTTCTTGCTCAAAGACATGATCCCCACCATAACCTATCAAAATAACCCTAAAGTGGAGCCAGAGACAAAAGGTCAGCCTGAGCACACTAAGTCTTTTCTTTGTAGATTATAGCTAAGAAGTTGGAAGGTTGCAACGAGGTTTAGGAGTTGGCACAAAGCCAAAGGGATAGACAACCAGTAAAAACTGCAAAACAGCAGGAGTTGTTGGCAATGACAGGGGGAAAAACATAGTAGAACAAGGAACAGAATGACAGCAATAGTGACAGAAACAAAGTAGCAGTAGATGACAAAGGCAAAAAGCCTACCAATTCTGTAAAGTGAAGGGATCCACAAAGCAATAAAACATTGCACTTAAGTACTAAAAAATTAATTTCCTAGAACTTGAGATACACTCAGTAATACTACTCAGTATGGAAGAGAAAATATTACAGGGACATACTGTCAGAAGCTTTAAACCTAGAAAGCAGAGGGGGTAGAACAAGAGGAATATAACAGAAATTCTAAAGGCTTTATAATACTGCCTCTTATACACCTGTCGGCCTTCAAAATTAGGTGTGTTTTATGGAAAATAAAAAAAGTGCACTGGGAAATTCACATAACAGAACCATAAAGAAAAGTAGCTTTGTATCATATAGTGGAAGGGAGAGGTCTTCTTTTAAACAATTATTTCACCCCCAAAAGATCTGGCTTTCTTCACCAAAGTATCATTATTCTATATGGACATTACTGAGGCTATGAAATTGATGTTTGAGACAGAATGATTTAACTACAAAATGCATACCAAAATTTGGAAAGCATAAAGAATCAACAAACATTTATCAATCAACAAACATTTTATCAGCACCTTTTATTATACTTAATAATCTATTTGTGTTCAGAAGGCTGAGCTAAGCATTGGAAGAAGACAAAGTCTTAGATAAGCTATAGCTAAGAAGTTTACATTCTATCAGAGAGATGACAGTGGAGACCATCACCAAAACTATTATACAAATCAATAAGAATTTACTGAGCACCTATACTGAAAGTTCTACAATACACAATATTACATGATAACACCCCAAGAAAAATTAAATAAGGAATGAAGGGAAAGTTATTACAAATCCGGTAAGCAAGAAAGGCTTCCCTGAGGTGCTATCATTTGAGTTAGTCATTAAAGAATGGGTAGGAGATAAGTAAGCAAATGATGGGGTGAGGGCATTCTAAGCAATACAATGAAAAAACAGTATATTTCAGGGACGATAATCTAATAGAAAGCAGTCTAATTTGATTGAAGTATACAGTCCAAATGGGATAATATCATAATACATATATACATACATACAGAATAAATAAAGAGCTGAAAGTAGAGGGTGATTCCAGGTTCTAGAATCCTTGAATGCCAAGCAGTGGGATAAGAGGCTAATGGGTAGCCATTAAAGATTTTTTTTTAAAGGCATAAGTACTTAAGTGATCAGATCTATGAACAAAAACATTTATTCTTGTATGAATATAATGGATGGAGAGGGAAGGATGGAGGGAAGGACCAAGAGACCATGGCTTTAAGAAGACCTGCAGGAAGTTATTGCAATGGTATAGGTGATTAGATAGGAAAAACTGGGTAAATGGATTTAAAATTCATTTTGTAATATTTCACATAAATTTTCATTTGTGAATAATCAAAATAATTTCATGAATATAATTTTAATGTTAAAAAAAAACAACAAAATGATACCAAGGATTTATTCTAAAGAGAATTTTCTCAAGTCAGAGGTGAGCTGAGCCAATCTTTTTTTTTAAGCCAATTCCCTTTTATGAATCTACCTTTAAAAATGCGGTTCCTAAGATACCAAAGATCCTAATATGTTCTGCATCCATTTAGTCAAGGTATATAATTGTACTAAATCTGAAAAAAAAAAAACAACTAATATTATCTGACATCCTCAATAGATCACACTGGTTTCCATGAGTTAAACTATGATCTCTATGAAGACAACCATGATAACTAACAAAGGAATGACAGAAGTGCTGTTCAATTTATCTTCTCTTTTTTTGTAGTAAAAATTAAAGAAAAATGGCCAACCATGAGCTGATAACCAAGATAATGAAGGAGATAGCAAGAATGCCTTTAGCTGCCCTTACTGAATCCAAGTCACCTGGCCCGGATCCCCTACATCCTCAAGCACTAAACGAATTTGTAGATATTGTTATTAAGCCACTATTCATGACATATGAAAGACTGTGGAGACTGGGGCTAGCAACAAAGGACTAGAAAAGAGTGAGCATCCTTATTTTCAGAAAAAAGAAAAAGTCTGCAAATTATAAGCAAGTGAACTTGACTTCAATTGCTGGGGAAATTCTAGACTGGATCAGTTAAGAGACTGTAAGTGAACATCTGAGAAAGAAAGAAACAATCACAAAGAGTCAAATATGGCTTTATTAAGGACAGGTCATCCTTACTAATTTAATTTCCTTTCCCCCTTTTTTTACACTGTTCCTAAACTATTAAGATCAGAGGAATTCTAACGATATGATTTATTAGCCAGACTTTGGCTAAAAAGTAATTAATATCTTCATTCTTGTATGGGAAATGGAAGATGTATGCTAAATACAAATGAAGCCGATTCAGAAATATTCATTATCAACTTGGCAGACAACTGCAATGGAATGCTTCAAGAATTCATGGTTGGCCATGTGCTGAATAACATTTTCTAACAATGACCCAGATAAAAATACAGATGGATCAACTTAACAAATTTTAAGATGACACAAAGCTGGAAAGCCAACACTATGTACAGTAGTAAGTCAGGATTCAAAAAGAACTTGAAATGCTAGAAAACCATGTGGAATAGAGATTTTGATATAGATAAAATGGAAAGTCCAAGCATGTAGATTCAAAACAAAATCAATTTTCACAAATATAAGATGGAAGAGACATTATTAAACAGCAGCCTATGTGAAAAAGAGATTTTAGCAGACTGATTGAATGCTCAGTGGTTAGCACTGGGATCTGACAGGCAAAAAAGCTAATAATGACAGCTAACATTAATTTATATAAGAGCAGCTAGGTGGCACAGTGGAGAGAGCAGTATCCTCTTCCTGAGTTCAAATCCAGCCTCAGATCCTTACCAGCTGGGTGACCCTGGGCAAGTCACTTCACCCTCTTGGCTTCAGTTTCCTCACCTATAAAATGAGCTGGAGAAGGAAATGGAAAATCGCTCCAGTATCTTTGCCAAGAAAACCTGAAATGGAGTGACAGAGCTGGACATGAATGAACTGGCTAGAACAAGCATTTCTACAGCACACTGTGGTTTGTCTGCATCTTTACATGTTACTTCAGCTGATTCTCAAAGCAACTCTATGAAGTGCTATACTCATTTTAAGATAAGGAAACTGAGGCCTAGGGTGGTGAAGTTTGTTGCTCAAGTTTAGTCACACAACTAATAAACGGCAGCATATCACTGGGGCCTGTCAGCACCTCACACCTGGACTAGTTCATAGCCTGCTAACAAACTAGTCTTTGCCTCTGGTTTCTCCCCCTCCAATTCATCCTCTATTCTCCATCGAAAACTGACCTTCCTAAAGCACAGTAACCCCTTCAATCAATCAACTCCAGTGGCTCACTCTCACTTCTAGGATCAAATAGAAACTCTTCAGTTTGGCTTTTAAAGCCCTTCCCTATCCCACCCCACCTCTCCAGCGTATTCACACTTTACTCAGCTCCAATTACTCTGTGACCCAAGGACCCTAGCCACCTTACCTGCCCCTCATCATGTCTCATCTCCAGACTCCCAAGTTTTTCATTAGCCATCTCCCATGCATAGAAAACTCTCCCTCCTCTTCTCATCTCCTGGAGAGCTTCTCTGGCTACTTTTAAGTCTCAGCTAAAGTATACCTTAGGACCAAAAAAAAAAACCACCTCTTCCTAGTCCTCTCTTGATTATCTCCAATTTATCACATGTCATTCTTAACTGTTTATAGGTTATCTCCCCCATTAAATTATGAGCAACTTGAAAGCAGTGCATAGTACCTGACAGGTAAGTGACTAGTGTTTATTAAATTGAGTAACTTCTAGCATAATGTAAAGGAAAATGCACTGGAATTGCAATCAAGAGCATGTAGATCTAGCTCTATTTACTTGCCACCTTCAAAAACTTGTCTAAGTCCCTTTACCTCTTTGGGCCTCTTTTTTTTCCTCAAGTGGTAATGAAGGGGTTGGACTAGACCAAGTTTTAAGGAATCAAGCTTTCTAGTAATCAATTTGAGATCCTTTGAGGTGATTATTTTTAGTTAAACCTGAGTATGTGCCTGCACAATCATTTGGAACAAATAAGAATTACCTAAATTCTTATTCTCCTTAACCTCTATGCCAACTCCAATCAAAATTTAAATTAGCAACTGGGAAGTCAGGTTTAGGGGCATTAGGTGGCCCTGGAGTCAGGAGAACCTGAGTTCAATTCCAGCCTCAGAAACTTAACATAAAACTAGCCGTGTGACATTGGGCAAGTTACTTAACCCCAACTGCCCCTACCTTCCCCTCTCCAAAAAGCAAAAACAAAAAGGAAAGTTAGGCTTATAGAAGATAAAAAAAGGAAACTGTAAATACATATAATATTTTGATGAGTGAGTACAAAAACATGTCTAACTTTCTTAAGCTTATCCCTTAAAAATTTATTTTTCTACTATCTAGTCTAGTTAAAATATCAAAACTATCATTTACTTGTAAGTATAAAAAAAATTACATTAGTTTAAGGTAAATGTTTTTTAATGTGGATAATATTACAAATTCTTAGCCTAGAAAATACCATTGTGGCATAACTCCCTCAGGTTTTGCTTAGTTTTTAAGTGAAAAATTAGTAAATTTAAAAATGGTGTACAGTGTGTTACCATGACCAAAGTGGAAATTGTGCTGCTTTTTATACTTTACCAGCTCACCAGAAAATGAATCTTTTTCATGTGAATTTTTATTTCTATAGCACTTACATTTCCCAAAATAATTTATTCCCATTATTGAGAACCACCCCTTATAACAAATTAAAAGAAAAAAAGTTCAGTGAAACTAACCAAAACATCAACGTAGTCTGACATTATACACAGCTTTATACATACATAGCTTTAGTCCCTAACCTTTCATCTCTCTTCTCTGAGACCAAACTTGTTTATTATAATTTCACAACATTAAGTTTCAATTGTTTTGTTCCTTTCATTTACACTGTTGTAGTCAGTGTATTTTGTTTTCCTGGTTATTTACTTCACTGTATATCCATTTGTATGGATTCCACATATATGGATTCCTTCCCATGCTTCTCTATGCTCATCATATTCATAATTTCTTATAGGGTAGTAATATTCCATTACATGCATGTACCGAAATGTGATCATGACTATCTAATTCCAGTAATATGCTACTAGAGAAGGTGCTGCTATAAACATGGAGGTCTGTACAAGACCTTTCTTGATAATCATGAATGGCCTAATAATAACAACCTCCATATAACAATGATTATATGTCTAGCAGTGGAATCTCTGGGTCAAAGGATGTGAACATTTTCAGCTCTTTCCAAGCTTAATTACAAACTACTTCCAGAATTGTCTGTCCAATTCAAAGCTCCACCAAGTATATTACTATGCCCATCTTTCTGTAAAGTTATTTTTAATTCTGAAATAAAATCAGAATAGTTTATTCTCATTCTAAAAAGTTAGGAAAAGTCAATTTTTAAAAGTTTAAATCTTAAAAAAATTTAAGTAGATTAGTGGAACATCTAACACAACCTCTAGAAGGATTAAGAGTAACCCTGGGTACAGTAAACTCAAGAATTACAATCTATCAAGGATTCCTAACTGGATAATAACTTCTGGGGAAACTAAAAAGCCATTTGGCAGAAAATAGCATATTATCCCAAATACCAGAGTAACTTCCAAGTGGATAAACAATCTTAAAATAAAAAGACAGATCCTAAAAATGTTAAAAGTAGAGAAAGAAATACCTAAGACAGTTATGGTTGGGAGAGATTTCACAATCAAAGGTTAGTGTTGATCACAGAGCAGCAAGGTGGCACAGTGGATAGGGTGCCTGGCCTGGAGTCTGGCCTCTGACACTTACTAGCTATATGACCCTGGGCAAGTCACTTAACGCTGTTTGCCTTAGTTTCCTCATTTGTTAAATGAGCTAGAGAAGGAAATGGCAAACCACTCCAGAATCTCTGCCAAGAAAACCCCAAATGGGGTTGCAATAAATCTAAACCTAATGAACAACAAGAGTTGATAAAAAAAGACAAGTTCAATTATATAAAATTTTAAAGAAATAAATGCAGCTAGAAAAAGAAGCTAGTGATTGGGGGGAAAAATCATTGTATCCTGAATCTCTGATAGAAGTCTGCCAATGAAGATGTGTAGATAAGTTGCACAAGTGTAATATTAGACCACTTCTGAACAGAAAAAGTTGAAGGATACTAACAATTTTTAAAAGGAATGCAACTAAACAATGAAAAAATGCTCAAATCAGTGGCAAATTAAACCAACTTGGCTTCATCTCAAATCCAGCATATTAGCAAAGATAATATAAGATGCAGTGGTTAGAGGCACTATGAAAAGAGAAACACATTAACACACCTTTGATAGAGCTATGAATCTGTCCAACCACTCTAGAGGTCAATTCAGAAATAAGGGAGAAAAGGTAAGAAACTATATACACATTCACATCCCTCGACCCAGTGAATCCATTACTGGTACACACCTTAAAAAGATCAATGAAAGAATGATTTCATACACATCAGACTGTTTCTTGTAATACCCCCCAAAATTAAAAACAAAGTAGATGGTCAGAGAGCAGGGAATTGCTCAAGAAATTATGGCATTTTAATATAACGGGATAATGGTTTGCCAAGAACTCGGAGAAACTCTGTATAAAGTGATGTCAAACAAGGAAAACAGAACCAGAGAAAAATATACAAAATTACGACAATAATACAAATGGGGATAAAACTAAAAGACATTGTCTAAGGAGAACACATGACAGCTGTCAACTTCAGGAATTAAAAAGGGGTAAAGACAGGGGCGGCTAGGTGGCGCAGTGAATAGAGCGCCGGCTCTGGAGTCAGAAGGACCTGAGTTCGGAGCCGGCCTCAGACACTTAATCCACACAAACAAAAACCTAGCCGTGTAACCTTGGGCAAGTTACTTAACCCCACTTGCCCTAAAGGGGCGGCTAGGTGGCGCAGTGAGTAAGAGCGCCGGCCTCGGAGTTGGGATGACCCGAGATCAGATCCGGCCTCAGAAAATGAGCACCCACGCATAAATAATGACTAGCCGTGTAACCTTGAGCAAGTGACTTAACCCCAATTGCTTTAAAAAAAAAAGGGGGGGGGGGGTAAAGACACAAGCGCAAGGTAATAAAATGTAATGTTTAGTTTGTAAAGATACAGACGTCAAACATTAAAAGAAAGATAACATGTGAATAGTTCTGGAAGATATCTGGTCCTCCAAGTGATCCCCCTTCCTTCTAGACAGACAATGTCACAATATTCTTAGTAATTACGGCTCCAAAGGAGAGTTTGCAGGGCCAAGAAGTCCTGAGACCCCACACGCCTACATCCAGCATTTTTCTGTCTCTATGGGTCTGCCAGGTACTATGTCACCAATGCAAAGTGTTCCCTTATCCAAGAAACAAAAAAGTCTTTGTGCTTTAGCAGCCCACATGGTAGGAGCTAGTGGTCAGCTGTATCCCCTAATACCCACATGGTTTATAATTACAGCTGCTTCCCAGAGCCTGCTCCCTTCCCTTCTAATGTGTACTGGCCTGCAGCTCAAATGTTAAAATCAATAATTCAGGAGCAGCTAGGTGGCACAGTGAATAGAGCACCAGCCCTGGAGTCAGGAGGACCTGAGTTCAAATTCGGCCTCAAGACACTTGACACAAAAAACTAGCCATGTGACCTTGGGCAAGTAAGTCACTTAACCCCAATTGCCCTACCCCTCAAAAAAAAAAAGGCAAAAAAATTAAAAATAAAATCAATAATTCACTCCAAGACAACATGTTAGAACATATTTCCTTACTCTTGGTACAGGGGTGGTAGACTATGAGTAGCAAGTGCTATACAGTACTCTGTCAATTGCAGTTGTTAGATTATCATGATTTAACTGATTTAATCAATAAGCATTTATTTGCTAGATCACTTATGTGTTAAGAGCAGGGAATACAAAGAAAAAGATCAAACAATACCTGCTTTCAAGAAGTTTCCATTCTGTCTGGGAAAATATCTCATATTCCCTCCATCTCTTCTCTGACTCTGTTACCCCACTCCTGTGGTGAAGGCCTTCATTACCTCACAAGTGAACTGCTGCAATAAGGTGGTGGCTGGTCTCCCTTCAAGACTCTCCCAGCTCCAAAAAGTGGGAGCTGTTCTGAAAAGTGATGCTCCTAAAAGTCAAACCATGTCACCCTCCTAATAAACTCCAATAATCCCTATCACCTTCAAGATAAAATGCAAGATGCCCCAAAGTCTCAGTGCAGTGTTAAGCAAAAATTTAGGGATACCATGTGTAAAATCCTCTTTGGGTTTTAAGCCCTTCATAACCTGATCCCTTCCTACCTCTCCAGACTCCTTATACCTCCAGGGATGAGGAACTTGAAGCCTTGAAGCTACATGTGGTGCTCCAGGTCCTCAAGTGTGGCCCTCTGACTGAATTCAAACTTCACAAGACAAATCCCCTTAATAAGGATTTGCTCTGTAAAACCTGGATTCAATCACAAGGCCAAGGACCTAGGAAGTTCACACATGTGGCCTCAAGGTTGCAAGTTGTCCACCCATGCTACACCATCTAGGGAAACTCTCTTCCTGGCTGTTCCTCTTACACTACCCTCCAAATCCTCTGTCTCTGTCACTCACACACACACACACACACACACACACACACACACACACACACACACACACACACCCCCTTGTATATGTATAATTTCCTGCATTTTGTTTATTCCCTTAGAATGGAAAGGTTCTTGAGAACAAGGAATTTTTGCCTTTCTTTATAGCCCCAGCACTTAGCACTCTGTCTAAGCACATGGTAAGTGATTAATAATTACTTGTTGATTTATTTGACTACAAATTAGAGGTTTCTACAAAATAACACAACCAATCCAAACAAAAAATATATTCAGGAAAGCAAAACAATCTTTGGATAAGTCAACTGAGAACACACAAATCCAATATAACATCTATTTTGCCAAAAACTACAATGGAAAAATAAAGGATAAAATATTAATACATTTCCTGCATTTGTCAACTGGTTAAGCTACAATCATTAAAATAACAAAAGGACAGGATAACAAAGATGTGAAGCTGCCTACAAATTTAACATTAAAATACAAACATTGTGAAACAACCATCCTAACGTGGTAGATAATAGGGTGAGTTGCGGAGTTTTCAATCTAGCCAACCTTGTTATTTTTCTTTAGCCTTCTCACACTTCATATTTATAGAACCTACTGCAAGAAAAGGTTGTCATCAGGTTGTCAAACATAAGGTTTCATTATTTGCTCAACAGAAATATTACAATTGAGTACTAACACGTCCAACATATTTTAGTTTCAATAATTTCTTAAAATACACTATAAATTTCAAAGATATTATTTACATAGAATATTAATTCAGCAAAAATCTTTTGTGACTGAAACTTTCATGTTTCATAACGTGCCTTTCATTCTCTTAGTTTTTCATGCTAAGGTAAAAAAAAAGCCTTAAAAGGACAGAGGTATCTCTCCTCTTCAGAGAGGTGGGGGATGTATGAGAAGACAAAATGAATGTTGGACTGACTTTAGAGTAGTATTAGCGGGATGGTGCAAAACTTCTGATTTCCTGGATTCAGAAAAGCATATACTTCTTAGAGGGGAGTTCAAAATCTATTCTCTCACAGATTTCAAGTTACTCATTTTTTTCACAGCCTTCATTAGTAAATATTTTAACTCCCACCAATATCATTTGAAAAAAATTCCATGTCAAATCACTACACAATTCTATTTCAACATTCAAACTTTTGATATGTTAAGTAATTAGAACCCATTTTTCAAATTCTGAATTTTAGATCATCTACAGCATGTATTTTAGTAATTTAAAACTTTGTAAAACATCTCCTAATGTAACATTCTTATCTTTCACTAAACAAATGCCAAAATCTCACTGGCTAAAACGATGTTACTTACCTCTGAAGTGAAGCACCCCAAAACTATGTCTACTCATATAACCACATTCAGAATCAAACGCCACACTATGTAACACTGAAATACTTAAAAAGAGTTTGGATGACATGAACAGTGCCTGGAAGCTACTACAAAAGCTCTCCAAGGCAGCTATATAAGGAGGCAATCCAAGGCCTTCTCCAGCTACTTCCTGGCTCTCTGCCCAGAGAATACCGTACAACACAAAGAGTCCAAAGAGTCGGACAATTCTTATCATCTCTGCAAGCAATTCATTCTGAATTCTAAATGAAAGTAACCTAGTAATCTTCATCAAGTTAACTTCCCACAGGTTACTATCACTAAAAACTAGCAAGTACAATTCCTCTGAGGCTGGCCTAAGCAGCAATTCAGAGAAATTAAAAGGCTAAGCTACCACATAACATCATCTGATTTATACCACATTCATACAGCAATGCCAAACAAGGACAGAACACTAAGAGACGAAAGCACCTCCTCCCTCTACTAAACTGAAAATAAATATGCCATGGAGGCTGACAATTTAGGAAGAAAAATACAAATATACTTTAATAACAATTATTTGAATATATAGTAGGTATCCCCCCCCAAAGGATAGACTGATAAGGATTCCTCAGAAATAAGCTATTTTAAAAGACAGCTCTAGATTTAATGAACAGATAACACAAGGCTCTAGTCCCATCAACCATTTCTAATTTCACCACCTCACCACAATATCTCAACAGAAGAAGCAAATAGGAAAAGGAGTTTACTTATGCTCACACTTGAGAGGCAATTTCCTCTCACATGCTCCCTTTAGGTACAGATATACTGGTTAAGTTTTTATAAGTCAATTAACAAAATTCTTACATAATATAATAACCACAATGTCAGCTAGCGTTTATTAAGTCCCTTACCCAACAAGGTATTATGGTTAAAGAAAATATTACTAGTTATTACATAAACTCATCACCAAAGTCATACTCTGGTGTGTCACTGGTATGGCTGAGCCTCTAAGCTTCTAAATGCTAGGCCAGTAAAGCACAAGCTATAAGAAATCTCTACACCAACCAGGAAAGACAACCACCCTTAGTCAGAAGGACTAATCTTAAAAAGGGTTAACCACTTAGGGAATTTATCTGACCCCAGTAACAAACAGAAGATTAAGATTACAAAGGGATTGAAATCTGACTGATAGAAGTACCTCACCAATTAAATCTCAGATCTTCAAAATATACGCCATACAAATTACCAACCAGATAACACAATCCATAAGCAATGTAATTTATTTTGTTTGATTATTCAGAAGGATTTTGAAATACCTTAAGATTATTATGATCATCAATTAGTAACATTATTTAAAAAAAAATTCACCAAATCTGTTGATTGTATAGAATTCAGCCATTCCTAAGAGTAAAGATAAAAGAGTTGGAAGAGGGGCGGCTAGGTGGCACAGAGAATAGAGCGCCGGCCCTGGAGTCAGAAGGACCTGAGTTCGGAGCCCCGACACTTAATCCACACAAACAAAAACCTAGCCCTGTAACCTTGGGCAAGTTACTTAACCCCAATTGCCCTAAAGGGGCGGCTAGGTGGCGCAGTGAGTAAGAGCACCGGCCTCGGAGTTGGAATGACCCGAGATCAGATCCGGCCTCAGAAAATGAGCACCCACGCATAAATCAAATGACTAGCCCTGTAACCTTGAGCAAGTTACTTAACCCCAATTGCTTTAAAAAAAAAAAAAGAGTTGGAAGAGACAGATCTTGAATTAACATTATTCAATCCTCTAATTTTGGTTGTTTGGAAACTGAGGGACAGAGTAGCTTAAGTAACTTGCCCAGGGTCACACAGGTCACAGAGCTGAGATTCAAATCCAAGTCATATCATTTCAAACAAACCCACTTAGTCTATGCTGCCTCTTTTCCAGTGTATAGAACACAATGAAATCACTAAGTGGAGACAGTCAACAGCTGTGAAAGTTCCTCCAATGTTTCTCCCAATTTTCATTTCCACTTACCATTCAATGCTTCTGCTGAAATTCACTTTCTTAACAAAAAAGAAAGATCATACATATACACACGTGTAAAATACACACACACACACACACACATAATGCCATGCCAAATGATGATAGTTGAAAGAACTAAAGATGTTTAATCTCAAAAGGGTGACGCACAAGTGGGTTCCTGAAGTACAGATATCAAACAGAAAAGGGAATAATGGACTTTTTCTGCCTTTTTATCCAAGTCCCACCTTTCACCAACTCCTCAGTCCCAAAACTGCCAAAGTGATATTCTTATTTTTTGAACCATAAGAAATGAAACAGGGGCGGCTAGGTGGCGCAGTGAATAGAGCGCCGGCCCTGGAGCCGGCCCTGGAGTCAGAAGGACCTGAGTTCGGAGCCGGCCTCCGACACTTAATCCGCACAAACAAAAACCTAGCCCTGTAACCTTGAGCAAGTTACTTAACCCCAATTGCCCTAAAGGGGCGGCTAGGTGGCGCAGTGAGTAAGAGCGCCGGCCTCGGAGTTTGGATGACCCGAGATCAGATCCGGCCTCAGAAAATGAGCACCCACGCATAAATCAAATGACTAGCCCTGTAACCTTGAGCAAGTTACTTAACCCCAATTGCTTATTAAAAAAAAAAAAGAAATGAAACAGATGGTTTCAGAGAAATTTGGAAAGACCTATGTATTAAATGATGCATAATGAAATAAGCAGAATTAGGAGCACAATTTTTTCCGACATTAACATTTAAAAAGAAACTCTCAAAGAGTTGAGAAACTGATTAGCACAGTGCCATTTAAGAGATTAGGAATGATTTCACTTGAGATAAGGGAAACTCCCAATCAACAAACTCCCTTTACCAATGCAGAGGAGGCCTCAAAACCTACATGCCCTGGCTCTGCCATACAACTTCTCAACATGGTCAAAGAAAAGAGAATCAAGAAGACAAAATTTGGAGGCAGCTAATAATGCATTATGTTTTTCAATCTACTTATCTCTTTCAATATGCTCTCAAAATCATAATCAACCTTAATTTCTTCATTCTCCCTCACTCCACATATCTAATCTGCTCCAACATATTTTACTTCTAGATCATTTCTTGCATCCATCCTCTTCTTTCCATTCACCCAACTACCAGCCTCACTTAGGCCTTTTTTTTCCCCTTTTTGGAGGGCAATTGGGGTTAAGTAACTTGCCCAAGGATACACGGCTAGGTTTTTGTTTGTTGTGTGCGTAAGTGTCTGAGTGCGGATCCGAACTCAGGTCCTTCTGGCTCCGGCGCCGACGCTCTACTCACTGCGCCACCTAGCCGCCCCCAACTTAGGCCTTATTAATTCTAGCCTTGACAGTATCAAGAGCACCCTAATTGGGTTCTAGGGCTCACGTCCTTCACTTCTCAGTCAAAGAGATATTTCTAAAGCACAGGACTGACTGCTCAATAATTCTATTTCCCACTCCAATTGTCACTGGCTGCCCCCATTCCTGGAATGCTCTCCCTTCTCATCTCCATTTCCTGGCTTCCTTCAAGTTTTTGCTAAACCCGACATTCTACAAAAAGCCTTTCCTGACCCCATTTAATGTCAGTGCTTTCTCTGTGTTGATTATCTTTTATTTATCCTGTCTAAAGCTTGTTTGTACATAGCTGTTTGCATGCTGTCTCTCCCATTAGACTGTGAGCTCCTTGAGAGCAGGACTATTTTTTGCCTCTCTTTGAATTCCTAGTGTGTGGCAAATAGAAAATACCTAATAAATGCTTGTTGACTAAGTTTTTCTTCCCCCTTAATAGTAATGTATTTCTGCCAATTGCATGTAAAGATAGTTTTCAACATTCATTTTTATGATATTGAGTTCCAAATTTTTCTCCCTCCCCAAGACAGCAAGCAATCTGATATAGGTTAAACATATTTCCACATTTTGACTAAAATTTTTGATGTATTGATTTTACTGATTTTTCATGCATCTTTTCTTTTTAAAATTTTTTTCTTATAAGAGATGCCTGAGAGGGTAAAGAGGAAGAGACACAGTAAAATCTAAGTGATTTTCAAAACAAAAGCTACATAAAAAAAAAAAGAGGCATTGGAGTCAAGAGAAAATGACTAGAAGACAATCACAGAATTTAGGACTGAAAAAGTGACTTCAGAGGTCTGCTAGTCTAAAGTTTATTTCACAAAGGATGGAAACTGAGATAGGGACAATTAAATGATCTGGCTAAGGTCAGAGGATAGAAACAAAATCTAGAATAAAACTCAGAATGCCTGTCACCTATTTCAGTACAGCTCTACAGATTCTTTCAACTGGACAGCCTATCAAAAGTGTCCTACCCATTCCCAGAATTCCCCCTACAACAATTTCTCCTTCCACAGAATCAGAGATGAAAGAGACTTAAGACATCACCTTGTCTAAACTTTTCATTTTATGGATGAGAAAACTAAGTTTCCTAAGTGATTCAATTCTCCCTTTAAGATCCAGCTTCTCCTTGATATCCAGGCTCCTTGTTTCTCAAGAAGTTTCACTTTAATATTTTAGTGTAAGTTAAAAAACTGCAAGCAAAGCTAATAGCTGATCATGCATTCACATCTAGGGACAATCACTGAAGTTCAATGGTACCAGCATTCAAACTATCTTCTTCCCAAGGGTTCTATGAATCTAATACCATTCTGTCTGCCCACCTTTCTGATCTTTCTCTATCTCCTCATATTCCTCCCCTCTTGAATGTGGACTCTTTCTGGGATCATGGGTTCTTTGGAAAGCTGCCTTATCTAGCCCTGAACCAACCCTCAAATTCCCATTCCCCCATGCCTAGAAGGATTTCCCTCCCTTTCTAAATGCCCATTATGTTTTGTCTTCTTCCATTAGAATATAAATTCTTTAAGGGGTGGAAGCATCTTGTTTGCTTCTATCAGTATCTCCAGCACCTACTGGTGACTGGGACATGGTAAATACTCAAATTTTGGTGTTCCAAGATTTAGTTGTCGATCCCCTCCACCAAAAATTTTCATCCGCTTCAATCGTTTCATTATCACCTCTATTAAGATGCCTTCTAATTCCATCTACCAGTCTGACCTCTCTGCCACTCTCACAGCATACATTTTAAACTCTCCCAAGAATGTTCCCATCTTGCCATTACCTTAAATCTATCTAAGAATCTACGTGGGTAATAAAGTAGGAAAGAATAGAGCACTGGACAAAGAGTCAGCAGATATGGGTTCAAACCCTGACTGAAATTTATTAGTTGTATGACTATAAGAAAATCACAATCAGTTTCAATTTCTCCATCTGTTAAAAAGGAGTTATAGGGGCGGCTAGGTGGCGCAGTGAATAGAGCGTCGGCCCTGGAGTCAGAAGGACCTGAGTTCAAATCCGGCCTCAGACACTTAACACACACACACAAACAAAAACCTAGCCCTGTGACCTTGGGCAAGTTACTTAACCCCAATTGCCCTCCAAAAAAAAGGGGGGGGGTTATATTTGCAGTAACTACACCTCACAGGATGGTTGTAAGGAAGCCATTTTGTAAACCTGAGTTAAACATTTTAACAGCATATGTTGTATGCAAGCAACATTTAAGAAATATCCATTAAATTTATTTCTCTTTCTGGCCTTTAGTTTGCCCTCCTGACTTCCCATCTCTCAAATAACATCCAACACAACCTCCAATTCCTCCTACTTGCTCTCCAGTTAGCCACCAAGTCCTGCCTATTTCTTTCTTGAAAAGTTGCATTCATCAGAAATTCTCTCCATTCTTTTTACCACTTTTCCACCTAAATCTGGGTTAATGTAACAATAACCTTCTAAATCTAAGACATCAAGCTCAAATAAAAATAGGGTCACTAAACTGTACAAAAGGATCCCTATGGATGCATTTTGACCAAGAAAACCACATATTAACATTATCTATGCTTTACTCTATTTTTATTTTGTTAAATATTTCCCAATTACATTTTACTCTGTTTTTTTTGGCTGCACTCAAGAATGCTGAGGGGCTGCAGGTGTATTGAGGGCTTTGTGTCTGACACCTCTGTTCTAAATAGTTTTTATATCCCAGCCTTTCCTCCAATCTAATCCATCCTATAAATTGCTACTAACTAGACTGATCTTCCTAAAACATCACTTAGATTATTTCATTTCCTTGTTAAAAAAATCCTCTGTAACTTCCTACTGCCTAGCAATTAAGACCGATTTCCTTAGCCTAGCATTCACACTCCTCCACAGTCTTCCTCCTACCTTTCCCCTTCTACCTATCCTCCCACTCTTATCTCTGGATATGTTACTCTCCATCCCAGCATTTCCTGGGTACAGCCATCTCCTCTCCCTATTCAAATCCTATCCATCCTCCAAGGGTCAGTTAAAATTCCATTTCCTCCACCAAGTCTTTTCTTGGCCCCTCCCTTGTTTGCAGGGCTGTAGTATTGTCTGTACCATCTATTTGGTACTTCTAAGGTACTGCCTAGTTAAGTTTTCTCAGGTGTATCTTATCTCTCAACATTCTGAGCTCTAGGAGCATCCCCACATAGTTAGATGATCCTCAATAAATAACTGCTGAATGACACAATTCAGGATAAAAATAAGTATTTACCAGTAGTCTGATTTTCTTCCTTTAAAATCTAAGAATTTAATGGCCACTATTATCACATTTATAATAACTATGAGTCAATAGTGTGATAAATTAGTTTAATTATTCAGTGCCATATCAAAATACCAAAGAGTTACTTTATACAACTAGGAAAAAAATAACAAAATTGAGCTCCAATAAAGGGATCAAGCATCTCAAAGGAAATAATGAAAAAGAGTGGGAAGTAAGAGGGCCTAGCAGGACAAGATCTCATGATAGCAATCATTAAAAAAACTGGTACTGATTTTTTTTAAGTAAAAAAAGATCAGTGGAGCAGATTAGGTATACAATATACAGAAGCAAAAGAACATCGAAGCAAAGAGCCCAATCACTGGCATAAGGATTCACTCTTCAATAAAAACTTCTAAGAAACTAGAATTAGGTTTAGACCAACCACATACCACAGTAAGCTCCAAACGGATACAAAACTCAGACATAAAGGTCACACTATAAACAAATCAGAAGCAGGAAAGCAGGTATCTTTAATAACTATGGACGGGGCAAAATTATTGACCAAGCAAGAGAAAAAGAATTAAACAGGACAACTTTGGTTACACAAAACTGAAAAGCTTTTGCACTAAATCCATGTTCTTAAAATTAGAAGGTAAATAGTTAACTGGGAGAAAAAAAATCATTACATCAAGTTCCCTCCATAAAGGTCTGATATCCAAGATACAGAGTGAATCAATTCTCTAAAAGATAAGTTACCAAAAGATATGAATAGAAGATTGCAAAGGGGAAAATACAAGCTAAGGACAACTACATGGAAAGATGTTCCATATCACTAAAAGAGAAATTCAAATCAAAACAACTCTGAGGCTCTTCCCTCACATTCATCTGATTAACAAAGATGACAAAAAAGGAAATTAAAACATTACACAGTATGTGGGAGGAAGACACTGCTGGTGGAGCTGTAAACTGCTTTTGCCATTATGGAAAGAAATTTGTAACTATACGACAAGTGATTAAACTATGCCCAAAATTTGACCCAAAGATACCATTACCAGACCCAAACCCAAAAAGATCAAAGAAAGAAGAAAAAGAGCCACAGAAACAAAATATGTGTATAGCAGCACTTTTTGTCATAGCAAAGGTAGGTAAACCAAGAGGGTGCCTATCAAATGGGAAAAGGCTAAACATGGTAAAATGTACAGTTTCAGAAAAATCTAGGAAGACTTGTATGAACTGATGTAGACTTAAGCTGAATCAAGAGAACTGTACAATCAATGGTTTCAACACTGTAAAGAAAAAAATTTTTAAACTATTACCAGGAAACTAATGAAGCATACTGCATGCCTCTTAGCATAGAGATGAGACACCAGAGGTACAAAAGAAGCCATCCATGCATCTTCAGACATAGTTAATGTATTTATATTTTTGTTTCACTATGTTTGGTTCCAAGGTAAGTGTTTTGTTTCTTTGTTGGTAGTGCTGGGGGTGAGAAAGAATGCTGATGAAGCATTAAATATACACAGGAAAAAAAAAAATTTTAGAGGGAGACAAAAAAAAAGGACAGTCTTAAAACAATATTATAATTAAGTCATAACAAGAAATTATGTAGTTTTTTTTTTAGTGCAACCTACATGTACATAATAGATTCACAGTTTTTATATTACCAAAAAAGAAAAAGCATAGCATAGTAGATAACCAAAGAATTTTATCTCGGACTGCATTGAGAAGCATAGTTTTGAGAGGACTAGGGAAATGATAATCCACTGTTATCTACCCTCATCAGACAACATCTCCAATATTGTGTATAGCTCTGGGCATCACATTTTAGGAATCACATTTGATAAGCAGAAGAATGTGCAGAGGACCATCACCAAAGCGGTAAAGGGATGATGCCTGGAGAAAGTGTAGTTTTGTTTTTTTTGTCTGCAAAAGAGAAGATTTGAGGGAGGGGGGAGGAAGATAAGAGATGATGCATATGTTGAAGTATTTTCAAGATATGAGGAAAAAGGATTAGACTTATTATTCTCAGCCCCAAAAAGCAAAATTTAAAGCAACTCTTCAATTTCAGGAGAGTTAGTGTAAAGGAGAATGCCTTAACCATCAGAACTATGCAGAAGTGGAAAGGGTTATTTTAGGAGGCAGTGGGCACCTCTTCACTAGAGGTTTCATATCAAAGGTCATTTGTCTAATACACAGCAGAGGGAATTCTTGTTCAGGAACAAGTTAAACTAGATGACCTGTGAGGTTTCTTCCAACTGAAATTCTGTGAACTAAACAGATAAGAGATTAAATAAAGCTCATGATATATCAAAGTATAAAAATGCCCAATAAAGTTTTTTTTTCAAATGGGCAAATTCTCAAAATTTCAGTGCTATTCAATTTTAGTTATATTTTACCCCCTGAATAGATGATATGGGAAAGCCTCAAATCATAAAGAGTATCAGATCTGATTTAGTATTTTTCTTCCCTTTCTGCACCATAATAGTAAAGCAAAACAACCTTCATTTTAGTCAGTGGCCTTGCACCAATTCAACAACCAAGACAAAGGTTCTTCTATAACCCTATGAATAAACAAAGTACATTTAAAAAATGACATCTTAAACAAATGTATTAAGAAATGGAACAGCAAATATCTGTGAACTATCATTTTTGAAAATTAATCTTCAGACAAATTCTCATTGTCAGCTTTTTATTGTTTAGTCAAAAAGTTTGAGAGATCTTTTTTGTGGGTTTTATGTGTGGGGGTTTTTCTTTATAAAAAGGTAGACACAGAGAAAATGCATAGTCTCTGTGTCAAGTACACATACACAGAAAAACATGGCCAAGTCAGGTTAGTGCCATTTGAGGAAAATCATCTATTTGGATCACACTACCTGCTGGGCATAAGTTTTATATGTAATCTACAGAACAACTGAAGTGTGAATGTATTAATGGCATTAGATTTCCACCACTGAAATGGACACCAACACATCAAGGAGATGAACATCTGGAAGTATGTATTCAGGATCCCCTTATGATCTCAGTAGAATACAGTAAATTCGTGGGAATCAGTCACCTTTTTTCAAAATATTTCACATGATAAATTCATCTAAGAACTAAGAAAAATAGATTAGATTACAAAGATTACGTCAGCACTTCTGGAGAACAAGAATGACAGAGTCATTCCTACATTTTCTTCAAAAACCTAAATCAAGGAGTTTGAATGATGATGAAATAGGAAAAATACATATTAGGGAGAAAAGCCACCACGGAGAACAAGATTATAATTTTAACCTTTTAAAAATTAGCTAAACTGAAGTAGACATTGAGGCATTTGAGTTTTTTAAAAATTTGAGTTTCAAAAAGGTATTATTTTCTTGCTTGTAAGGTTATTAAGCCTTAAAGAATTAATACACATGCTGACTAGGCTTTATTATATTTCCACCGGATTTAAATGTTCCTAACCAATTTCAATCTTACCATAAAGTAAGCTCTTGATCAAGATGCATTTGTGCCTTTTAATATGATTAAGGTTCAAGAAAAATAAAACTACACATCATTATGTATATGTAAAACATAAGTCAATTTCCAGATGATCCCACAATTCCATATGCTTCCAAATATGGATGGGGGAGGGGATTAGAGAATAATAAAGACAACAATAATGGTGGAATAAAGATTAGAATGTTGAAGGAGGGGAGAAATCCAAATCACCTAAGAAACTCAAGTTTTGCCTTTCTAATGGCTAAATCTGTATGTTCTTTAAAATTTGCAGTGATACATGTGCATAGATACATCTTATTTGAGTCTATTTTATTCTCACTGTCTACCTACCCACTCCCTCCAAAAAATAAAAAAAAGATACCAACAACCATCCTTGCTTCTCATTCTTCCTCCCTGTCCTCAATGTAATGCTCTTACTGGATCGATCTCATAGACTCTCTTAAATGCCAACGGTAGTATTCTCCTTTTAAAAGAACAAAATCAGAACCTCTCCACAATCACTTAAGAGATTCTGATTCTAACATGCAATTTCAATAGTAAATGTAACAACTGGCAGTTAAGACACCTACCCAATAACCCCAGGAAACAAAAAAACTGAGCTATCACCTGCCACACACCACTTTTTTTTAGGGCTTCCATTAGGGCTTCCATTTAGGCCTTCGTCCCACTAGCTCTAGATCTCACGACTCAGTAGTTTAAAACAACAACAAAACAAAAACATGTTGTTTCAACTAGCCAGGGCTGGGTAAACTAATATTAGAAACAGGGACCCAATCTAATGCACCCCCTTTCTGTCCTCCAGCAGTACCACTAGGACCTCCTTACCTCCCACCTGGACTACTACTTTTTGTATTATTGTACTGTAGTATTTGCCTATTGATTAGTTTCCCTGCCTCATCTCTCCTTACTCCAGGGTCTATCTTCCACTAGACCGACAAAATTTAAGTTTCCAAAAGAGCATATGGCTGGCTGACTGTCTCTGTCTCTGTCTCTTCCTCCACCCCCACCCCCTTACCCCATAAACTCCAGTGTCTCCCTGTCACTTCAAATATGAACAAGGGTTTGGCATTCAAAATTCTTCATGACCTGGACCCCTCCTAACCTTTCCAATCTTCACACACCTTACTCCCCTCACTTGTTTCACCCCCTCACCCCCCCAGGTATAATGCAGATCCAGTGACATTGGCCTCCTTCCTGTTCTTTGCACAAACCACCTTAACTCCAGACTTCAAGGCATTTTCACTGGCTTTCCTCCATGACTGCAATATACTCCCCATTACCCACTCCTGGCTTGTCTTCCTTCAGGTCTCAACTAAAATCCCATCTTCTAAGAGAAGCTTTTCCTACTAGTGACTTTCCACTATGGATTATCTCTCATTTATCCAGTCCATAGTTTGTCCCTGCAGTTATTAGCATGTGCTCTTCCCCCATTAAAATGTGAGCTCCAGGGCAAAGGCTTTTCTTTGTATCCCTAGTACTTAGCAAGGTGCCAGGCACAGAGCAGGTGCTTAATACTTATTTACTGAATGACTTAACCACTTGGAACTATTAGCATGACTTTAGGCACTTAACTTGTCCGGGCACAGGTTTCCTCAACCATAAAAACAAAAGTGCTTCCTCACTCAGGAATATCCATCCCCTCTAGGTTCTACTTCAGACTTTCCCCAGTTTTCCCCTTGGGGTCAAACTCAAAAGGAAATGGATCCCTGTGCTTGAATACTGAGTTAGAAAATCACAAGGGACAGTATCTATATTGTATTATATTTTTATTTATTTTGTTAATTCCCCAGTGATGTTTTAATCTGGTTCAGAGATCTAGATTATGCCTCAGACAGTCTCCACCTGGACCTTCCTGCAGTGCCTGAGCCCTCCTTACTCTGGAATATCCCCCTCATACTGGGGGTGTCAAGCCCACCCCTTCTCCCACGGAAGTAAGGTCCAGGTTGAGAATGTTTTTAAATTCAGTGCTCTGCACATAGTAAGTGCTTAACAATGCTTTATTACATTTATTACTCATGGACACAAATAACTGGAATATGTCAATTTTTAAAGCTTGAAAATATATATGCCATATATACATATGTATGTAGGTACGTATGTTTATCAGCTCTAACAACTACAAAACTAAGATAATTAAAATCACCTGATAAAATTATGGGCAGAGAAACTTGAGAAAAATGAAATAAATCAAAAGACTGTCCTAACTAAAGAATTTTTGCAATATAAATTTAACTGCTTTTGCTCAATGTGGCTGTCTCAAATAAAATGAATGGAATTATATGTGCCACAGAAAATGACTGTTAACATCTGATTTTCTAACAGCTATTATATCAATCAGCATTTATTAAACATCTACTATATGCCAGGGCAGGTGTTAAATAGACACTGGGGATACAAAGACAAGTCAACAAGTCAACAATCCCAGTATTCCAGGAACTTACCATCTACTGGATGAGGCAGTAAGTACATAATCAGTATAAACAAGTGATTTGAGTCACTAGCAATTGAAAGAATAGTAAAAGGCTTTATGTAGAAGGTGGCCTTGTAGAAGGTCTTGAGGGAAACTGGATTCCAAGAGGAGGCCTTAAGAAGGAAATGAGTTAGACATGAGGCTCACAGTCAATGCAAACGCACAGAAGTGGAGTGTGCAGTATGAATAACTAAGACCAGTTTGGCTACCAAGGGTGGGGGACCTGCCTCTAGGCCACATGTGGGTTTGGCCTTCTGAGTCCAAGTTTTGCAGAAAAAAATCTTTTAATAAGGGGATTTGTTCTGCGAAGTTTGGATTCAGTCAAAGGGCCAAACTGGAGGACCTAGAGAACCACATGTGGCCTTGAAGCCACAGGTTCCTCTCCCCTGGGTTAAACCATACTGTGCAAGGAGAAGAATAAGAGAATAAGGACTGAAGTGTAGGTTGGAGTGAGATTGTGAAAGGCTTTTGCTTCTAGAGGTAACAGGGTATACTGAAGTTGATTAAATAAGAGTGACCAACCTACATCTTTAGAAAAATCATTTAAGACTATTACTTAGATTTTCCCCAACAGAAGTACTTAACTAGCTGCAATTTATATTGGGATCTTAAAACTACCCATCAAAAATGAAAAACTGAAGAAAAGAGTAAATCTAGAATACTCGGTGAAATACGCACATTACTGAATTTTTATTCACTTTGACACTTTATTTCCAGGTTCCACAATTGAGCTGGTTTTTAGCCTACCTCCAACTAATTTTATTAATCTGCAGCTGTAACTAGTAACTAAACTTAATTAGGCTGTTCCTCAGATAACACAGTTTTCTAGGAGGCTTTTGTGGAATTCTGAGCTTTGCAAACCTGAAGGCTCTAATAAGCTGTTCTAAGACAAATCCTTAAGAGTACCAAAGTTCATCTTCACACAACAATGAAGTTTCAGAATAAAACTTTAAAGGAAGTTTCATACATAAGCAACTAAAAAGTGAAGCCACTGGCCATCTCCATCTAGAGCTTGGGAGTATAAACTA
This sequence comes from Gymnobelideus leadbeateri, assembly GCA_011680675.1. NCBI lineage: Eukaryota > Metazoa > Chordata > Mammalia > Diprotodontia > Petauridae > Gymnobelideus > Gymnobelideus leadbeateri. The sequence continues at coordinate 10,302 of WOXC01011529.1, read as the reverse complement.
CAGTGTCAGTGACCTGAATCCAGGGCTTCTACTAAATCCAGTGTGAATACCTCTACACTGGGGATCCTCTAACTCTATAACCAACAAGGAGGATTTTATACACTTTGAGAAGTCAGAATTACATATAAAATATTCTATAGTTGTCTATTATATGCAAAATAACATCTGAATGTTCTGCTTAGAAAGCTCTTTAAAAGTAATCACAAAAAGCAAACTTGAAAGCTTTCAATTTTCTCTAAGGCCCCATTTTCATCAGTTCAAGAGTATTACATGCCAAGTATGGTTTCCTGTAATTGTCTCCCTAGAAATAGTTTCACTACAGGTGGAAATCTTATTTTTAAATCACAGGAACATGAAATCTATAAAAAGAGTATTGACAAGCAAGATGATAAACTCACAAGTTCTCTAAAATCCAGTGGTGTCAGGCTCAAAACAGAAACCAATCCCTGTGGGCAGCTGACTTAGAAAACTATAAATTAACATTATCTAAAAATTGTACTGCATATTTATATTGTTAAACATTTCCCAATTAAATTTTAAAGCTGGTGCGTTCTAGCGGTAAGGGCAGACAGTGAGCTTGACACCTCTGGGAGATGCTCTCTCTACAACTAACTGGTTCTGAGGCCCTAGCAATCAATCAGTAAACACTTTGGTTATCAGCTTCCTCATCTTTAAAATGTGGGGGTGAGGCTACAATTAACTATTTCTAAAAGCCTTTCAATTCTTCTTAGTGACTAAATGCCAAAGCATCTCCTACTCAGTAATCCCGACAAAATTTCTAGGCTGGTGGTGGGGAAGGGAAAGGGGAATAAAAGAGTAAAACTTATCAGAATGAAAGGAAGGATATGGGGCAATTCTAACACATTCTATTTAAAGATCTTCAAAGCAATCAATGTTTTATTTTTTCCTTCTTCCCCAGAAGCTTTCTCTATCAAGTGGAGAACTTTGCAATGACTATCTCTTCGTGTCTTAAATGACATTAGTAAATAGGAGGACGTGACCTGCTACTGCCGAACCCTTCCAACTTAAACCTAGTCTAACAACTGGAACATGCACCTTGTAAACACAAGGACGGACTGTGGCCGGTAACGGAGAACTCCTTCCCAGCTAGCCTCCAACATAAGCCGCGGTCCGCCTGTGGCCGGCCGGGGGGAGAGCTCACTACTCTGGGGCAGGAGGCGGACCCCTTCCTCACTGCCCACCTCCCTGGTCCAGCGGGGCCCAAGCGCTGCCGCCGCCGGCCCAGGGCTGGCCCCCGAGAGGGACGCGCTCGCTCAGCGGCATCCAGGCCAGCATCAGCTCGGCCCCCTTCCCGCAAAGCTTCCCCCCTCTCAGTGACCCCGCACAAAGGGGCGTCCCCTCCCGGAGAAGTTTCCAAAACTCTCCCCCGGGGCGCAGAGCAAACTTTCCCACCAAAGTTACGGGAATCCGCGTCCGGCAGCGCCCCGAGAGCCCCGGGACGCTCCGGCTGCGCTTGGGGACTGCCGATCACCAGCAGCTGGGGGGGGGACCCCGCTGGCTCTCTCGGGGACCCACGGCCCGGAGGCCGGGCACCGGCCCAAGGAGCCTCCCCGGCTCAGCAAGGGACGGGGAGCGGACCCGGGCGGGGGCCGCCGCCGCCCCGTTACTCGGCGCTCGGCAATGGCGCCCGCTCTGCCTCGGCCCCATCCTTCCCTTCCGCGCCGCTCACTGGCTGCGCCGCTTCATGTGACTGAACACCCCCTCCCAGGGCCCGGCCGGCCCGGCCCGGCCCGGCTCGGTCCCTTTGTGTGAGTCGGTCCGCTAGCTCGTTCGCTCGCAGCGGCCGCCAAGCCCCCACCGCTACCGCGGCCCGCCCCGCCCAACCCCGCCCCGCCACCGCCGCCACCGCGGCCCCGGGCTCACCTCAGGCTCCGCCGCCCCCCGCGCCCGCGCCCGCGCCCGCGGCCTCCGCTTCCTCCGCTGCCACCGCCGCCGCGACCCCGGCCCCGAACCCCGGCCCCGGGCTCCTTGTGCCGCACCAGCTCCGCCTCCTCGGCCGCCGCCGCCGCCATCTTAGCCTGTGCGGCAAAACGCGTCCTTTGGGATGGAAGGGACCCAGCCTGGGGCGCCGCAGTCGGGGCCCCGGCTCCGGGGGACGGCCCCGCCCGAGTCCTTCCGCCCCCCTCAGGCCCGCCGCCGCCTCAGCCCCAGGGCCCGAAACCCGCTCGAGGGCCGGCGAATCCGACCAAATCCCCCTACTGAAACTCACAGTTTGGTGCCGTGTGCGTCAAACCGAGGCGACGTTGCGAGCGCGCAGCGTCCCCGCGTCACACGCCGCCCTGTACGCGCCGCGCCGCTCCTCAGCTGGGGAGGGGGGACCTCCCTCCGCGAGCCAAGTGATCTTCGCCTCTGGCCCCGGGGGCGCCAGCGCGCAGGCGCGCCGCTTTCCCGCCTCAGCCCTGCGGACTGGCCACTCAGCCGAGCCCTAGCTCCTGCGCTGCCACCGCGTGCTGGAGGAGCTGCCGGCCCCGGCTCTACCAACCCCACCCCCGGCTGCCCTGGGGAGGGCGGGGAGGGGGGTCCTCCTGACCACCGAGAAGGAGCGGACCCAACGAGGTCGCCTTTCGACTGTGGGCAGCCCAAATATGGTGGCACCGGAACCCTGCCCCGGCCGACCACGGGCCGGCGCGAGGCCCAAAGTTCTTTGGCGGCGAAAGGCGAAGCCCAAGGCTTTGTGGGTCTGCCTTGACATTGGGACGTGTCCAAAAAGGGTCATTTAGTAAAAAACAAGTTAAAGCCATCCAGGGGCCCGAGAATCCACCCAGTGATGAACACGGGGACATAGTGCTAGGAAAACCTCTTTAAATACGCCTTAAATCAGTGTTCATTAACGAGCCTTTCCCGCCGAGGCAGGGTTAAGTGTAGACGGAGCTTTCCCCGTTGAGAGAAGGGGGCCTTCCTAGTACCCATACGGATGCAGCACGCCTGAGGTTAGGCCACCCTGGAAATGCGACCAACGCCTGCCCTCAGGGAGCTGACATTATGCAAGAAGACTGCGCGGAAGTCACATAGAGGCTGCATAAACCGAGCCCACAGCAGAGGAGGGGCAGAAGGCCCAGCCGTGGAGAAACCAGAAGGACTGCAGCCATTGGTCTTTCAGTACACAGTTGTTATGGGCCTCCAGGTGCGGGCACTGCGCCACGTGGTGGGAGATCCCAGTCTAACGGACTTTGTGCCCTGGGGAAGATGGGATTTGAGCTGAGTCTTCAGGAAGGGAGGAGTGGAGGGCCGACATGAGTGGGAAGGTGGCGTGCCTTCCCTTTACCAAGGTGTCTAGGAACTGCAAGATACAGAAGATTAGGTCAGGATTCAAAGATGAGAAAGAACAGGGCCTGCCCTCAAGGAGCTTGCAGTCAAGTCCCCCTGCTGGAGGAGCTGCCTGCACAAATAGCCTCCAAGGAAAAGTAGCTCCTTTGCCAAACTCTTAAGGAAAGATCCTAAGGGTTCTGGGTTAGTCTCCTCACCTGTAAAATGAGAGTTGGACTAGATTACCTTTAAGGTAAAAATGGATTTTGCAGAGAGAAGAACTCTGACCCTAATAACTGAAGCAACTTGTCCAAGGTCATAGGAGTAGGTAGCAAACACAAGAGTCAGGATTCAAATTCTCATCTTTTGACCCTCAAGTCTGTGCCCTTCCCACTGTGCAATGGGAAATGTGCAATGCTCTCAGATGTCCCTTCTTCCCTTATGACTCACTTCATTAATTGAAATCAATTCAACAGAATATTTAATATATACAAAGTATTTTGCTAGGGACTGGGGCTTCAAAGATTAAAACAATTCCTGTGCTCCAGGATCATACATTTGAATGGAGAAGGGGACACTAGATAACCACCACCACCACTACCACCCAGCCCTAAACCTGTGATTTAGTAAAATGTAAATCCCTTGAGAGCAGACAGTTTAGTTTTTGTCTTTGTATGTTCAGAACACAGTACCCTACACTTAATAAATATACTTATTGAATTGAATCATAGGATTCTCTCATGGTAGTAGCTAAGTGCTTTTGGTCAAGTCATTAAACTTCCTTGAGTCTCAGGATTTTCTTTTTTTTTTGGGGGGGGGGGTAGAGGTTGGTTTAAGTTACTTAAACAAAACAATATATAACTCCCTTGGAACTCCAATTTGTATGAGCACCTGAGGTTTAGGTCCATGAACCTGCTGAAGGGAAGGAGTTGTGATAGGCGAATTTTGCCCTGAACCAAAATACCACATCACTTCCCAACCAGCTCCAAATCGTGCTACCACCCAGTGAGTATCCTCAGTCAGCCTCTCCCCTACTTTACACAAAGCCTGTATTATTTGTGTGGCGGTTTTTTTCTATTAAAATATAAGTTTTTTGAGGGCAGAGATGTATTTGTTTTTGTATTTGTACTACTAGCACTTAGCTCAACACCATGTACTCAGCACTTAAAACAGGTCGAATTTTTCTTTCTTTGAAAGAGCCATTACTGACTGATTGTTATACATTGTAAATCACATTTTTCAAATTTTTAATGTCTAATTCATCCATTATGAGGTAGTTAGGTAGTACAGTGGCACTGGGCCTGGAATCAGGAAAACCTGAGGCCAAATTTAATCTCAGACAGTTACTAGCTGTGTGATCCTATGCAAGTCATTTAACTTTTCTCCATCAGTTTTTTTAATCTGTAAAATGGGGATAATCAGGAATCAATGAGATAATATATGTAGAGTATCTTCTTAACCATAAAACTATATAAATGTGAGCTATGTAAGTTCACAATCCCAGGCACACAATAGGAACTTGAAATATGCAATGCTGAATTGATGGAATAACCTATATCTTTGTATCCCTACCACTTTCATCAAATAAATAAGACCAATGAGATATTGATAACCTATGGGTTAATTGTGACATTTGTTTTGCACTGACTTTTGGTCCCCTCTTTATATTTGTTGACTATACTATTACATTAGAACAGTTTGAAATTTTTTTTTATCATCCTCCACTCGTGCTTTGAGGGCCTCAATTAAAACTCCAAAGAACCTCAAACAAGCCCTTTTGTTGGGTACACATCATAAATCACAGAATCAGAATTGGCAGGGACGTCAAGAGAGCCATCTAGACCAATTCCATACACAAAAGGAATACCACTGTGACATCCCCCATGAGAGATTTTCCATTCCATTATTACACATAATAGAATTACATATAAGAGAAAACCTCTGCACCTCAACCCCTTTCTAATAATCCTGCAGCATGTAAGAAACAAAGAAATGAAATAGTAGTTTGATGTTGTAAAGAACCAGGTCTTCAGGAAAATTTTCTCTACTATTAACTCTCCTATTAACTAGCTGAATGACCTTGGACATGCCACTTATCCATTTCTTCTGTTGGGGGTTAAGCAGGGTAACCACAGTGGTTCGATGTCTTAAAAGGGAGGTGAGGCATTATCAAAGACTTAGCCTGTCCTGATGGAGGGTATGGACGTGGGCACCCTGATTGATAGGATTAGGAATACTTACTGAACTAGCCAGTTGATGCCTTATACAGATAAATGATTACATTTCATAGCAGGGGATGGGGGGCAGGATTACCATTGATTATGTTTAAGGTTAATTAATTTAAGGCTAATTCCTATTTAAAATTGTCTATTTCAGTAGCCACAAATAAGTAATTACTAAAGAAATCTACATCTACATTGGTGATATGTAATAATAACGAGGTAGGGGACCTGTCATTCCCCTTAGTAGATATCTAATTAAGCCTGTCCTAGAGAAATCAATCATTCAGCCAGCACTAAGTTCTCATCCTGGCGTCAGTCAAGGCTGTGAAAGGGTAAAAGGATATTAGAAGACTGTCCTAGAGAAATTATTTAATGTCTTCTATGTACCAGGCATTGTATTAAGCCTGGAGGTACTGAGGTACAGAGAAAAGGCAAAAACAGTTCTTTCCCCCAGGGAATTCTGATGGGGTAGACAACACCTACAGATCCTAATTTACAAGATAAAATGCAGAGTAGTTGGAAGGTAATTATAGAAAGAATGAAACAAGCAGCATTCTACACTTTAATGTTTACCATATTTTTTTCACAGATACCATGTGTCCTGAAAGCAGGCAACAGAAGTATTACTCCTATTTTAGAAATGAAAAGACTGAAGTTCAGAGAGGACAAGTGACTTGCTTAAGGTCACACAGTAAGGAAGGCTTAGGGCCGGGACCCACAGTCCAAGACCAGTGCACTTTGCAGTACAAAGAGTTTTACTATAAGGGTGAAGAGTTTCAATGTAAGGCTAGAGGAGATAGATATATCTAGTAGACAGAGCTTTCTATAACTCTTAGTTTCTCATATATAATGAGGTAAAACCTTAAAGTGCTATATAAATGTCAGCTATTATCATCATTATTATGAGTATTAGTGCTAAAATTACTTGCCAACAGCTGCATTTTCCTTTTTAACAAGCACTTAATAACAATACCAGAAATTTGTGCAGCTTAAATGTCTTTGCCTCAATTATCTCATTTGATTCTTTCAACTACCTGAGTCAAGAGCTATTATTAGCCCCATTTTACAGATAGGAAACAATCTGAGAAAAAAATGATTAAATGACTTGCCCAGAAAAAGAAAGAAAGAAAGAAAGAAAAAATGACTTGCCCAGAATTACACATTTAATAAGGGTCTGAGACAGATTTCAAACCCAGATCTTCCTGACTCCTCCCTCCTGGTCCTGCATTCTATATACTATACTGTGCATCTTCTGAATGAGGGCCCATTCTCAGTATTCTGACTCTGGAGACAGAAACAAAAGATTACAGAAATAGAAAACAGGAACTTTTATTATAACTCCATGGGATTCTATCATAGTTCCTTGACACCAAGGGGTTATAATCTACTTCCATGGATGATTTGTAAGGAACCTTAGCAGATTTCTAGCCAACCTCCTAAGGCAAGAAGCCCCTCAGTTGGCAATATCCCTGGCAAAGGAACATGAAATCTAATCAGTGGACACACGGGACAAGGAGGCCTCTTCCGTTTTTTGAACAACTGAAATCAAAATCTTCCTAAAAATAAGCTACAATGTACTTCTACATAACTTCCACACACGTGTTGTCAAGAAGTCATCAATTAAAAAAATTATTAATCACTTACTAAGTGCCAGGCATTGTGCTAAGGCCAGAAAAAAAAAAATAAATACAAGAAGAAAATCAGGCCCTGCCCTAAAGGAGTTTACATTCTAATCAAGGAAGACTTGTACATAAAAGCCGAAAAACTGTGGAAGGTGAGGAAGGTGCCCAGGAGGAGAGGACAGAGAAAGGAGATAGAAAAGCTTTGGAGAATCCAATATGCCCAGGAGAGAAACAAAAATGTGGAGGACTGAGCATCCGCCTTAAAATGAAGGGAATCAGTCAACCAGTCCTTATAATTCCCTCCATACAAACAAATGCAGGACATGTTTCTACCTGACTGATTAGAAGAGATCTGCCATGCTGCACCCTTCCCTCTATTCTTGTCTTTATAATTCAACAATTCAACTTTTAAAAAAATGTTCAAGACACTGTACTGGTACCAGAGATACAAAAACTTCCCTCCCCATAATGCCCTCTCCTCAAGAATCATGCATTGTCCAGGCTAAACATGCCTCATTCTCTCAAATGCTCATCATAGGACATGACTTTGAGTACTGTCCCCACCACCATCCTTTCCAACCATTATATTTAATACAGCTTTCTAATATCCCTCCTAAAATGTCATGGCTAGAACAGAACACAATATTCCAGATGTGTCCTGACCAACAAAAAGTAAAGTGGGACATCTATGGTGGGATATGACCCATGGAAACAAGAGTACACATATAGTAAAATCAGACACTTCATCCACATATACTTAAGTGATAAGCTGCATAATGATTATTGGAATTTCAAGGAAGAGAGAAGCAGTGAGGAGAACTATTCTTCCTTGAACTTCCTCTACACCCCTTACATTATTGTCTTCTATTGTTATTTAATTGATGTATTATCAGTCAATCAACATTAATTAAACAGTTTGTACCAGGCACTGCACTAAACAAGAGAGTTACAAAGAAAGGCAAAAGACAGTCCCTGTTCTTCATGGTCAAATATAGAACACAACATATGAACAACTACGTAAAATAAGATATATTGCTGGATAGATTGGGAGTAATTGAAGGAGGAAAAGCACTAAGATGAAGACCTGGAAAGGCATCTTGCAGAAGAAGGGACTTCAGCTGAGACTAGAAGGAAGCCGGGAGGTGGAGATGAGAAGGAAGAGAGTATCAGGCATTGGAGAGAACCAGTGAAAACACCTGGTGTTTAATTTAATAGGATAACATAAGCTTCTTGAGGTTGGGTAGTATCTAATTGTTTTTGTCCACATCTTCAGTGCCCAGGACATAGTTTTAGTTCATGTTGTTGAATGGAATTATGAACTCCCAGGATATAAGGAACAACTTTCATACTTGTGTGTGTGTGTGTGTGTGTGTGTGTGTGTGTGTGTTTTAATACATTTGATTGGTGCGTTTTGTCTTCACACTGAAGTCATTTCAATGCTTCTACTCTGGATTAAGCCCTCCATTTTGAAAAAGAAAAAAAATTGAGCAAAAACCCTAATTCAGCATTCTCTTCTGCAAATCTATACAGGAGCTCTCAACTTTTGAGTGTATCTCAGACACCTTTATGACTCTGTTAAAGCCTATGGATCTCTTCAAAGTAATGTTTTTAAACATATAAGAAAAAAATGCTTAGCGATACTAAGGAAACTGATGCTGTTGAAATAAAGATGTATTTTTTCCCATGTGCCTTCTGAAATCTATCCAGACCCCTTGGGTGTCTGTGGACCTAGGTTCTGAGCCCTTGATCTATATAATCCAAATAGATGGGTGGTTGTGGATAGAACATCTGGCCTTGAGTGAAGACGGCCTTAGTTCTGAATCCTGTGTCAGATATTAACTGACCACGAGGCCTTGATCAAGGGATTTATCCTCTCTTTGTCTCAATTGTTGCTTTTGTAAAATAGAGTTTGTAGCACTTTCTTTATAGAGTCATTGTGAAGTCTCAAATCAGATTAGATGATAAAGGTAAAGCAGTTGGTAAAACATAAAAAATCACTGTATAAATGTTAGCTGTTATTATGCTTTGTGTCTCCCTACTGTATCCAACCTAATATCTAACATAGAATAAGCACTCAACAAATATTTGCTGAGTTGAGATAAACTTTGAAGAATAAGTAGGATTTAGAGTGCTAGAGAGACTTATTATACATTATTCTCCTTCACCATCTCTACAATCCAGCCAATAAATAATAAATGCTTGCTGAATGATTGAGAGGTGGGTGGCAAGGATAACATCATCAGCAAAGACACAGATTGGAAATATACATGTTGTTCTTGTGTTTAGCTGTACTAGAAAAATGTTTATTAAAGAGTGGTGAGAAAGGTGCTTGTTGCAGTGGCACTGAGTTACAAAGGGCCTTAAACACTAAGCAAAGGAGATTAGAATTTAATACAATCAAAAATAGGAAATAGTTTGTGAGCAGAAAAATGACAGGATACAATTCAATAAACATTTATTAAACCCCTATTATGTACAAGCTACTGGCCTAAGTGAGAGAGACACAAAAACAGATAAAACACAAATCCTTCCTTCAAGGATTTTCTAATCTGGGGGATAGGTCAAGGGAAAAATACGTGGACAACTACAATACAAAGGAATGAGTGATAGGTGCCATAGAGAGGTACAAGCTAGGGCAATGAAAATTGGGAATCAGAAGAGGTCACAGTAAGTATTGTTTGAAAAAAATTAACCTGGGAGTGAAAACCTGAGAATGAGGAGCTCTCAGAGCTTCCAGAAGTAATCCAGCAGTGAAGAAGTAGGTTAAAGTAATAACAATAGAGAGGGAGAGAAAGAGGAAAAAACAGTTACAACAGATATTTTGAAGAAAAAAATCAATAAAGCTTAGGGACTGACTTGATTGGTGGGATGAAGGAGGGAGACAACCCTAAAATTTCAAATGAAAAAGAGAAAAAGAATGATGCCGGGGAACTTGGCATGAGAGTAATGAATAGAGTGAAAGACAGAGAGGTTTTTTACATTTTTTTAATTTGAGATGACCATAAGACACCAGTGAGGAAAAGAGCACCCTTCTTATTTTAGATGAAAATTATCTAGGTGCTTTTTCTGTGTGTAAAGTATTAGGATGTTATGAAGCTGGAAAATGAGATTCTAAAAAGGGACCACTCCTCTATATGGAAAGGATTAGGAATCAGCAGAAAGATAGTTTCTATGAGAAAGTTCATTTGACC
>WOXC01011528.1:0-104848 GCA_011680675.1 Gymnobelideus leadbeateri | reverse complement strand
GGATTTTTTTAAACAAATGCTTTATTAACTTCTGTTTTACATCATTCATTTCCACCAGATTTTGAGTTACAATCATTTTCCCTCCGTTATTCCCCTACCCAACATCCCAGAATAGCAGTCCCACAAGATATCGATTCCTCCAATCTGCTCTCTCCCATACCTTCTCCCATACCCCCTTCGACTTTTCCATTAGAGGAAGGTGAATCTTTGTGTCCCAATGCCTGCACATCTTATCTCCCAATTATAAGCAAAAGAGTATTAATAATAGTATTTATATATATTTGAAACATTTAATCTTAAGACCTCAAATTTCAGATCCACTTCCTTCCTCCCTTGTCACCCATTCCCTCTTGGGAGAAAAGTAATTCAGTATATGTTGTACATGTCTAGCTATGCAAAACATTATCATAGTAGATATATTGTACAAGGCTGCTTATAATTCCCTCCCACTCATCCCATCCCCCACCTGGTCCATTCCCTACATGATCCTGTCCCTCTTCTATAGTGGGTACTTCCAACCTCCCCTCCCCCCAAGGATGCCCTCCCATCCATCATCCCTCCTCTCATTCCCCTACCCCCTATTCTGCTGAAGGTTGAGATATCCCATTTAGTATGTATGTCATTCTCTCCCTGAACCAAATTCAATGAGAATGTGGTTTTGCCTTTTTGCCTTCCTATTCTCCCCCTCCCTTGCAACCACTTTCCCTTGCTTCTTCTACATGATAGTTTGCCCTACATTGTCTTTCCCCATCTCCTCTTGCCACTTTCCTCTCTCACCTCATTATTTCACCCCTTAAGCATCATCCCTTCCCAACAAATTCAACTTATGACCTCTATCCATATATAACTGTAACCATATACACACACACTCACATATGTATTCATATGACCACACACCCTTCTTCCATTATTTTCATAGTGAGAAAGATATCATCAGTCACAACTATTGCTTTTCCATATAGGAATATAAATAGTTCAACTTTGATAAATTCCTTTTGATTTCTTTTCCCTGATTACCTTCTCAGGCATCTCTTCCTTCTTATGTCTGGGTGTCAAATTTTCTATTCAATTCTGGTTTTTTCCTCAAGAATGCTTGAAAGTCCTCTATTCCACTGAATGACCATATTTTCCCCTGAAACAAAATACTCAGTTTTGCTGGGTAGGTGACCCATGGGTTCATTCCCAGTTCTTTTGCCCTCTGCAATATCATATTCCATGCCCTTCGATCTCTCAGTGTAGAAGCCGCCAGGTTCTGGGCTATACGGATTGTGTTTCCACAATATTGAAATTGTTTCTTCCTGGCTGCTTGAAGTATTTTCTCCTTGATCTGGGGATTCTGGAACCTGGCTATAATATTCCTGGGAGTTTTCTTTTGGGGATCTTTTTCAGGAGGTGATAGGTGGATTCTTTCAACCTCTATTTTGCCCTCTGGATCTAAAACATCAGGGCAGTTTTCCTTAAGAATTTCTTGAAGGGTGATTTCTAGGTTCTTTCTTTGATCAGGGCTTTCAGGTAGTCCAATAATTTTTAAATTGTCTCTCCTGGATCTATTTTCCAGGTCAGTGGTTTTTCCCATGAGATATTTTACATTGCATTCTAATCTTTCATTTGTTTGGATCTGCTTAACAGCATCTTGATTTCTCATAAAGTCACTAGCTTCCATTTGCTCCAGTCTAACTCTGAAGGAATGAATCTCCTCAGTGAACTTTTGAGATTCTTTTCCATCTGGCAAATTCGACTTTTTAAGGCATTCTTCTCCTCATTGCCCTTTTGGGCCTCCTTTGCCATTTGAGTTAGTCTATTTTTTAAGGTGGTGTTTTCCTCAGTCAGGCTGTTGACTGTCATTTCATACTTTTCTTGCATCTTTTTCATTTCTCTTCCCAAATTCTCCCCCACTTCTCTTATCTGCTTCTTAAGGTCCTCTATGGCCTGTAGCCAGCTTGTATTTTCATTTGGGGCTTTTGGTGCAGGAGTTCTGACCTCACAGTCCTCCTCCATGCTTTGAGCCTCTTTGCCCCTAAAATAAGAGTCCAATGTTGAACTTTTCTGTTTATTTTGTTTCATTTGCCTAGGCATGTTGCCACTTAATTACTTGATTTTTGGGCTTGTTGCCACAGTAGGACTCTGCCACCAGACAGGGGAGCTTCCGCCCAAACGTGGGGTCTTCACAACTTCCGCCAGTTGGGTGGCCTCTGTAAAGCCTCCACCCACTCTGGCAAGTTGGATACCCACCCCAAACTTCCCCCCCAGACCACAATCCAGATCCAGGCAGTTTAAAGCAAAAGCGATTAACCCCCAGACTGATTGCTGGATCTTCCTACAGTTTGTAGACCAGGAGCTAGAGCCACTACTGATGCTGCAAAATGGCTTCTGTGCAGCTGTTTCTTCAGCAGCTTTTTGCCCCCAGGGGAGGAAGCCACGTGTTCCCCAAATACTGGTCCCAAAGTCCATAGGGCACTAACCTCTCACTTTGTGCTAGGCATATCTGTGCTGATAATTCTGGAATCGCCACAATTGCTGGTGTTCTGGGGTCCCTCCAGCAGGCTGAAGGCCCGGCCGCCCTGGGGCTAAAGCCTCGGACCTGGGCTCGGCTCTGTGGGCTGCGCTGGTCCGTTCCATGTGCACTGTGCTGCCTGCTCTCAGAGTGCTGCACTGGCCACTCCCTGCAGGGCTGCTGGGCTGTCCTCAGCAGGAGGTTAGCTTCTCTGTGCCGTTCTGTGGGTGCTGTGGCTCCAAAAGTTCGTTTTTGTGACTTTTAATGCAAGTAGTATAAATCAGGCTCAGTGATATATAAATTTTAGATTCTCTTCCCTTTCCTTTTGTAAAAATTGGAACAAATTTGCACTTCTCAAGTCCTGAAATGTCTTTCTAATTCTCCAAAGAATGAAGTGATAGTGTGCTTCTCTGCAGAGGTGGGGAAATATGGGTATGAAACATTGCCTAAAATGTTAGGCTTTTTTGATGTATTGGTTAGTTTTGTTTAGTGGGGTTTCTCCTCCCCCCACCTTTGTCCCCCCCCCCTTTTTTTAAACAAATGCTTTATTAACTTCTGTTTTACATCATTCATTTCTGCCAGATTTTGAGTTAAAATCATTTTCCCCCGTTATTCCCCTACCCTACCTCCCAGAATAGCAGTCCCACAAGATATCGATTCCTCCAATCTGCTCTCTCCCATACCTTCTCCCATACCCCCTACGACTTTTCCATTAGAGGAAGGTGAATCTTTGCATCCCAATGCCTGCACATCTTATCACCCAATTACAAGCAAAAGAGTATTAATAATGGTATTTATATATATTTGAAACATTTAATGTTAAGACCTCAAATTTCAGATCCATTTCCTTCCTCCCTTGTCACCCATTCCCTCTGGGGAGATAAGTAATTCAGTATATGTTGTACATGTCTAGCTATGCAAAACATTATCATAGTAGATATATTTTACAAGGCTGCTTATAATTCCCTCCCATTCATCCCACCCCCCACCTGGTCCATTCCCTACTTGATCCTGTCCCTCTTCTATAGTGGGGACTTCCAACCTCCCCTCCCCCCAAGGATGCCCTCCCATCCATCATCCCTCCTCTCATTCCCCTTCCCCCTATTCTGCTGCAGGTTGAGATATCCCATTTAGTATGTATGTCATTCTCTCCCTGAACCAAATTCAATGAGAATGTGGTTTTGCCATTTTGCCTTCCTATTCTTCCCCTCCCTTACAACCTCTTCCCCTTGATTCTTCTACATGAGATAGTTTACCCTACCCTGTCTCTCCCCATCTCCTCTTGCCACTTTCCTTTCTCACCTCATAATTTCACCCCTAGAATATCCTCCCTTCCCAACAAATTCAACCTATGCCCTCTATCCATGTATAACTGTAAACAAATATACACCCATTCACATATGTATTCAAATGACCATACACCCTTCTTCCATTATTTTCATAACTGAAAGGGGTTTCATCAGTCACAGTTATTGTTTTTCCATGTAGGAATGTAAATAGTTCAAATTTGATGAGTTCCTTTTTATTTCTTTTCCCTGATTACCTTCTCAGGCATCTCTTGTTTCTTGTGTCTGGATGTCAAATTTTCTATTCAACTCTGTTTTTTTCCTCAGGAATGCTTGAAAGTCCTCTATTCCACTGAATGACCGTATTTTCCCCTGAAACAAAATACTCAGTTTTGCTGGGTAGGTGACCCTTGGGTTCATTCCCAGTTCTTTTGCCCTCTGGAATATCATATTCCATGCCCTTCGATCCCTCAGTGTAGAAGCTGCCAGGTCCTGGGCTATTCAGATTGTGTTTCCACAATATTGAAATTGTTTCTTCCTGGCTGCTTGTAGCATTTTCTCCTTGATCTGGGGATTCTGGAACCTGGCTATAATATTCCTGGGAGTTTTCTTTTTGGGATCTTTTTCAGGAGGTGATAGGTGGATTCTTTCAACCTCTATTTTGCCCTCTGGATCTAAAACATCAGGGCAATTTTCCTTTAGAATTTCTTGAAGGGTGATTTCTAGGTTTTTTCTTTGATCATGGCTTTCAGGTAGTCCAATGATTTTTAAATTGTCTCCCCTTGATCTATTTTCCAGGTCAGTGGTTTTTCCCATGAGATATTTCACATTGCCTTCTAATCTTTCATTTGTCAGGATCTGTTTAACAGTATCTTGATTTCTCATAAAGTCATTAGCTTCCATTTGCTCCAGTCTAACTCTGAAGGAATGAATCTCCTCAGTGAGCTTTTGAGATTCTTTTTCCATCTGGCAAATTCGACTTTTTAAGGCATTCTTCTCCTCATTGCCCTTTTGGGCCTCCTTTGCCATTTGAGTTAGTCTATTTTTAAAGGTCTTGTTTTCCTCAGTCAGGCTGTTGATCCTCATTTCATACTTTTCCTGCATCCTTCTCATTTCTCTTTCCAATTTTTCCTCCACTTCTCTTATTTGATTTTTAAAGTCCTTCTTAAGGTCCTCTATGGCCTGCAACCCGCTCATGTTTTCCCCTGGGGCTTTTGGAGCAGGACTTCTGACCTCACAGTCCTTTTCCTGCTCTATGCCCCCAAAATAGGAGTCTAGGGTTGCATTTTTCTGTTTTCTTTGCCTTGGCATGTTGCCACTTCATTACTTGACTTTTGGGCTTGTTGCCACACTATGGCTTTAAGGCCAGATAGAGGAATTTTCATCCCGAACGTGTGGGGGGCAACTTCCGTTTCTGGCAAGCTGTAAACTCACCCACGACTTCCACCCTAGATCACAATCCAGATCCAGGGAGGTTAAAGCAAGAGCGATTACCCCCCAAGACTGATCGCTGGATCTCCCTACAATTCGCAGGCCAGGAGCTGGAGCTACCTCTGAAAACTACAAAATGGAGTGTCTCCTCAGAGGTTTCTAGCCCCCAGGGGAGGGAGCCGACGCATTCCCCAAATACTGGTCCCAAAGTCCATAGGACACTAACCTCTTACTTTGTCCTAGGCATGTCTATGTTGATAATTCTGGAGTCGCCACAGCTGCTGGTGTTCTGGGGTCTCTCCAGCCGGCCGCTGGCCCAGACACCCTGGGGCTAAAGCCTCGGCTCACACGGACCTGGGCTCGGCTCCGCTCCCCACGTGCTGCGCGCTGCTGGCTCCCAGAGTGCTGCACTGGTCCCTCCTGCAGGGCTGCTGGGCTGTCCTCAGCGGGAGGTTAGCTTCTCTGTGTCGTTCTGTGGGTGCTGGGGCTCCAGAAGTTGTTCAGAGTCTCCTTTTACCCACTAAACATTTCTTGAGTGTCTGCTATATATGTGCTAGTCACTGTACTAAAGGCTGCAGATACAATATGTGTACAGGAAACCATTAAAAATGTAGAACAGTAAATGCAAATAATATGGGGAGCAGGATGAGGAAAATCCTCAAGAAAGACTTGAACTAAGGCTGAAGGAAAGCTCGTTAGTCTAAGAGGTAGAAGTATGGAGCAAGTGAATTCCATGCAAGGAAGACAGCCTGTGAAAACCTTTGTGAATGGAAGACTTTCCCTACTCTCAGGAGAAGTAACAAAGTTAGGACAAAAGGCAGTTTTGAAGGATAGATAGGAAGTTCCATTTTGGAGATGGTGGATTTAAGTTTCTTGAAGTACATTCAGAAGCAGCTGTCAATGAAATAGTTAATTATGAAGGCCTGACCCTGAGAGAGACAGAAGGTTTGGGTTTGGAAAGCTGAGGTTTGTCCACCTGATTGAGAACTCTATCCTGCTGGTACTTCCTGGTTTCACTTGATCAGTCAGGCCTCCACTGCGGGTAGTCATGGAGCTACAACCCCAGGGTATGGTTTTGCTCAAAGGGAAGGCCTGTAGGAACACAGCAATGTCTCCTTCTATCCTGGGTTGGAGGCATTAGGAAATCTGAGCATGGGCCTGGCATTTAGGAAGTTCATAATAAGGGCTTTTTTTCCATTCATTCATGAAGGGTGAAAGTAAACTAGAAATGACACTGATAGCAGATTTGTTAGTGCCCTATAGGGCCCCTTTACTTAGGAATTATTATATACTTCCTTCCTACAAATTATGCTAAAGAAGAAGGCCCAGGTCCCTTATGATAGTCCCAGAGGAAAGAACTTCCTATATTAGGGATTAAGCTTTATTTAGACATATTATTCCTGATACTTTCTGTATGACCTCACTTCCACTTGGGGCAAAGTTTCCCTTGTCTGCCTGTGAGTAGTAGGTGGGAAGAGTGTTTTACTAAATGACTAAATGAGATCTGTCAGCATGTGATTAGATCCTTTGGAAGTGAGATCAAAATCAAAGAGTCTGAAATATCATATTCCATGCTCTTTGATCCCTCAATGTAGAGGCTGCCAGGTCCTGTGCTATTCTGATTGTGTTTCCACAACATTGAAATTGTTTCTTCCTGGCTGCTTCTAGTATTTTTCCTTGATCTGGGGATTCTGGAACCTGGCTATAATGTTCCTGGGAGTTTTCTTTTTGGGATCTTTTTCTGGAGGTGATCAGTGGATTCTTTCAACCTCTATTTCCCCCACTGGGTCTAAAACATCAGGGCAATTTTCCTTTAGAATTTCTTGAAGGGTGATTTCTAGGTTCTTTCTTTGATCATGGCTTTCAGGTAGTCCAATGATCTTTAAATTGTCTCCCCTCGATCTATTTTCCAGGTCAGTGATTTTCCCCATGAGATATTTCACATTATATTCTAATCTTTCATTTGTTTGGATCTGCATAACAGCATCTTGATTTCTCATAAAGTCATTAGCTTCCATTTGCTCCAGTCTAACTCTGAAGGAATGAATGAATCTCCTCAGTGAACTTTTGAGATTCTTTTTCCATCTGGCAAATTCGGCTTTTTAAGGCATTCTTCTCCTCATTGCCCTTTTGGGCCTCCTTTGCCATTTGAGTTAGTCTATTTTTTAAGGTGTTGTTTTCCTCAGTCAGGCTGTTGACCCTCATTTCATGCTTTTCCTGCATCCTTCTCATTTCTCTTCCCAATTTTTCCTCCACTTCTCTTATTTGATTTTTAAAGTCCTTCTTAAGGTCCTCTATGGCCTGTAACCCACTCATATTTTCCTTTGGGGCTTTTGGAGCAGGATTTTGGACCTCACAGTCTTCCACCTGTTCTATGCTTCGATCCTCTTTCCCCCCAAAATAGGAGTCTAAGGTTGCATTTTTCTGTTTAATTTCTTTCCTTTGCCTTGGCATGTTGCCCCTTAATTACTTGATTTTTGGGCTTGTTGCCACAGTATGACTCTGCCTCCAGACAGGGGAGCTTCCATCCCGAATGTGTGGGGGGACAACTTCCATTTCTGGCAAGCTGAATATCCACCCCACGACGTCCACCCCAGATCACAATCCAGATCCAGGGAGGTTAAAGCAAGATCGATTACACCCTAAGACTGATCGCTGGATCTCCCTACAGTTCGCAGGCCAGGAGCTGGAGCTGCCACTGAAAACTGCAAAATGATGTGTCTCCTCAGAGGCTTCTAGCCCCCAGGGGAGGAAGCTGACAAGTTCCCCAAATACTGGTCCCAAAATCCATAGGACTAACCTCTCACTTTGTCCTACGCATGTCTATGTTGATAATTCTGGAATCGCCACAGCTGCTGGTATTCTGGGGTCCCTCCAGCCGGCTGCTGTCCTGGCCACCCTGGGGCTAAAACTGAGGCTCAGGTGGACCTGGGATCGGCTCCGCTCCCCGCGTGCTGCACGCTGCTGGCTCCCAGAGCGCTGCACTGGTCCTTCCTGCACGGCTGCTGGGCTGTCCTCAGCAGGAGGTTAGCTTCTCTGTGTCGTTCTGTGGGTGCTGGGGCTCCAGAAATTGTTCAGAGTCCCCTTTTGCATAGTTTGGAGGTGATCTGGGGGGAGAGTGCCTTGGATGTCCCAGATCTATTTTTTTAAAAGGTCATTCTTTGCCTCATTTTATTAAGCTTTAATCAGTGAATGAGCATTGCCACAATCAAACTGAATCCTGTTAAAGACCTTAGCTGAAAAAGGTAAAGATGTCCCACTGTATCCTGGACCATCATGGCAAGCTACATGAAGACGTTGCAATGGCATTGCAGCCCTTAGGGAGCGACATGACCAAAAGGTACAGAGGTACAGAGGCAGGAAATCTGGCTGATTACAGGGATGGCCTGAGCATTGGAGAGGCTTCTCTAAATGTAAATTGGTTCCACTTTATGGAAAAGGGTAAATATTTGGCTAAGAAGTATCAGTGATACAGGAAATAGGAAGACATAACAGCATTATGAGGAAAAGAGTTTCTTTTTTAAAATAGACATTTTTAAAATTTCTTTCTTTCTTCTTTTACAAAACTTTGAGTTCCAGATTCTTCTCCCTTCCTTTCTGACCTCCCCTCTTCCAAACATTAAGCAATTTCATATGGGTTTTTTATGTGCAAACATGTAAAACATATTTCTATATCAGTCATGTTATGAGAAAAACAGATCAAAAGGAAAAAAACCCCACACAAAATGCTTCAATCATCATTCAGACTCCATCAGTTTCTTCTCTGAATATAGATAGGATTTACCACCATGAGTCCTTTGGGATTGTCTTGAATCATTGTATTACCATTATTCATCATCACACAATGTTGCTGTTATTGTATGCAATGTTGTCCTGGTTCTGCTCATTCCACTTTGCATCAGTTCAGATAAGTCTTTCTCAGTTTTTCTGCATTCAGCCTGTTCATCATTTTCTCTTGCACAAAAATAGTTCATTACATCCGTAGACCATAACTTGTTCAGTCATTCCCCTATTGATGGACATCCCTCACTTTCTAATCCTTTGCCACCACAAAAAGATCTGCTATAAATATTTTTGTGCTGGGAGGTCCTTCTCCTTTTTTATGATTTCTTGGGATGCAGACCTAATAGTACTATTGCCATATCAAAGTGTATGCACTGTTTTACTGTCATTTGGGCTTGCATAGGTGTAAGATAGCATGTCAGAGTTGTTTTAATTTGCATTTCTCTAATCAAAATGATTTACAGCATTTCTTCATGACCATAGATAGCTTTATTTTCTTTATCTCAAAACTGCCTGTTCATATCCTTTGACCATTCATCAATTGTAAAATGGCTTGTATTCCTCAAAGTTTCTTCAAAAGATTTCAAAATAAGTTACCCCTGAAGGCCAATAGTTAAGAATTCATAATCAAGCTTAAATTCACATGCTTTTATAGAGTTTATGAATGCTGTGGGAATTGGGAAGCATACAAGTAATCAAAGAGGGAGAAATGAAGAAAAAATCCTGTAGTTGGGAGTATTAGAAGTGACTTTAGGAATTGACAATAGTGTAGGAGGCAAAGTCTTCTTCCATAAGCTAGGAGAGCCCGCAAACATGGTAAATGTCCAGACATGGTATAGTAGGTGTCAAAGATTAAAGTAGATTTGAATGGATTGGATAAAAGACAATTCTTATGTCAAGTTAAGAATGGTAAGGAGGTGGATAAAGATCCACTGGAGAAAATTGCTTGACCTTGTCTTAAGGACCCTAAAAAATTCAAACTGGAACAGCCCTTTGTCATCCATAGGTACAAAAGTTCTGATTTTAAAGGATAAAACTGAAGTCAGAGGCTAAATAACTTCCCCCAAGTTACCCAGCTATCTGGGAGGGGAATTCTGGGCTCTTGACCCCTGCTGAGTCCCAGTGCTTTCTGTATTACAGCATACTCAGCAGGTAGGGAAGAGGAGATTTGGGGAGGCCATGGTGTTGCCTTGGTGTGTCATCTAATATATTTTTCTCAAGGACCATAAAAATGCAAACCAAAAAATGTCTCATAAGAAATTTCACAAAATGTGGGAAGATGTGATGAGGAAGAGAAAGCAAAATATGCAGAAATCATGTGAGAGGAGAACAAGGAGTTAATTGAGCTCTATCAGAGGCTGAAGGAGGTGGAGGCTACACAGAAATGTCAAATCATGCAGGAAAAGGAGTGGGAGGCCATGATGTTCAGCCAAAGCAGATCCCTAACAGACACAATCACTGAGCTGGAAGAAAACATGCAGAAGCCAGATGGAGAAATGCTACAGGTGAGACTATGGTAAATTCTTCAGGATCAGTTGTTTATGGAAACAGGAAATCTAGTACATCTTTCACTCACCTTCCCAGATCCCAAAAGATTGCTTTTTGAAATCTGCCCTTGTCCTTGCTGTATTGCCTTGTGTTTCATGGGGAGCCTGGAAAGAGAGGGGCCACTCCTGAGTCATGAGATGTCTGACTAAAGGTATTTTGGTGTGAGATCAGCCTGCTGGGATCAAGTGATTCAAGGATCGAAAACCTAGGAATCCTGTTCCTTAAGCTTGGATCTATTATGTGTAGTTAGCAGCAGCTCAAATGGGGCATTTATCCACATTCATTCCTAGGGGGCCTTTTATTATCAGTACTTCTCCCCTGTTTTTCTCTATGTGATAGAGAATGCCTGAATGAACCTTATTTTCTCCCAGTTACATGTAAAAACAATTTTTAACATTCATTTTTTTCCAAATGCTTTATTAACTTCTGGTTTATCATCATTCATTTTTGCCAGATTTTGAGTTACAATTTTTTCCCCATTTTTCCCCTACCCACCACCCCAGAAGAGCAGTCCCACAAGATATCCCCTCATCCAATCTGCTCTCTCCCATGTCTTCTCCCATACTCCCTTCGACTTTACCGTTAGGGCAAGGTGAATCTCTGTGCCCCAATGCCTGCACATCTTATCTCCCAATCACATGCAAAATAGTATTAATAATAGTATGTATATATATTTGAAAGATTTAATTTTAAAACTTTGAATTCCAGATCCATTTCCTTCATCCCTTGACATTCCCAAGTACTTCAACTATTCCTCATGTGGCATATACTTAGGGCCCTTTACATTTAATCTGCCCTCCTCTGGAGGATCTATGGCCTAACAATGTACTTCCCAAAATGGGGAACCCAGAATTCAACATAGTGTTCCAGATGATGGCAGAGAAAGTAGAGAGTAAAGTCCCATCTCCTTATTCCTGTAAGGTCTACCTCTCTTCATGAAGTGCAAGATTATTTAGTCAGTCAATAAGCATTTATTAGGTGCTTATGATGTGCCAGATACTATGCTAAGTGCTGGATAAGATACTATGATAAGGTCTCAAGAAGTTCACAGCTGAATGAGGGAAATAATAAGCAAACAGTAAAACAAGCGTTATATAGGAGAGAAGCCTATAATTACCAGAGGGATGACGCTAGAATTAAGGAGGTTTGGGAAAGACTTTCCTTAGAAGGTGAGACTTTAGTTGGGACTTAAAAGAAGAGCAGTAGATGGAGATGAGGGAGAACATTCCAGGCATGGGAGACAAGAGAAAATGCCAGGACTTGGAGGGTCTTTTCTGACTCCATGACTCAGCTTGAGGTTTTCTTGGCAAAAATACTGGAATGGTTTGCCTCTTCCTTGTTGATCTCACTTTACAGATGAGGAAACTAGGGCCAATAGGGTTAAGTGACTTTTCCTAGGTCACTTAGCTAGTTAGTCTGAGGCCAGATTTGAACTCAGGTCTTCCCTACTGTAGGCCTGACCTTCTATCCATTGTACCAGCTAGCTGCACAAACTCATTAGGCTGTGTGATGCTGGGCAAGTCACTTAACCCTATTTGCCTCAACTTCCTCATCTGTAAAATGAGCTGGAGGAGGAAATGCCAAACCACTCCAATACTATTGCCAAGAAAACTCCAAATGGGATCACAGAGTTGAATATGAATGACTGAAACTACAGAAGAACAACATTTTGAGCTCACAGAACCCTTAAAACCCTCAGATTTCTTCAAGGAAACCAATGTCCTAGCTATACTGTATCCCCACCTTACCTTTGAATTTTAGTTTTTGAACCCAAGTATCATTTAAATTTTGTCTTATTAGATTCAGCCCAAGACTCCAGTTGAACAGAACTTTCTGGATCCTGACTCTGACATCCAGTGTTTGAGCATAACTTTGAAGCTTTCTCTCATCAGCAAAACTGATAAGCATGCCACTTATGCTTTCATTCCATTCATTGGTAAAAGTGTTCAACAGCCTAAGACCAGTGCTGGCTTAAGAGATTAAGAGATCTGTTTCCTCACTGACCACCTCCATGTTCAAGATTTCTAAAATCCCCTTATCTGACCATAATCTATTTACTTTTCAACTCCCCCTGCACCTTCCCTTAAATATTATCCTATTCTTCATCCTGACCCTGACCTTAAATCCCCTGCCCCTCAGTTCTCCCCTAGATCATTTCCCCTACACTAGTCACTCCGAATGTAATGGAAATGCAGATTTAAAGATCTTCCCTGCCCCTAGCTTAAGTGCCCCTGGAGCCTGTGGTGGGAGGCTTGTTTTTCAGGAAAGCCCCCACCTTGATACTTTGTGATTGGGCAGTGGGTCAAGGAGGTTGTTACATTCTCTGAGCCAAGAGAAGGCTATATAAGCCCTGAGGAGAGGCTTTGCTTTGGGGCTCACTTTGAGAAGTGTTGTGTGATTTGACCAGACGAGACTCTGGGAAGCCGTTGTTGAGAGCCCCCCCGGCTTTGAAAACCCAGATGTTGATGCTTCCCTCTCTGGTAACTGTGATTTGGTATTGATATAATGGTAGGACAGTTTGGAAGCCTGTCCGTTTGATCTATAAGTTCTGTAACTCTGAAGTTTGGGGTGCTGACCTTTCTCCCCTGAGCTAGGTAATGTATGTTTGTTTGATTAAAGTAAGCTTGTTAACCCATTTTGAGTTGCTTTCCTTTTGACAAGCAGATCTAAGAACCTGTGTTGGCAGTCACCCTGGGGATATTGGGGTGCTTGCCGCTACAAGTGCCAAACTGCTGGCCATACCTCCTCATCAATGAGGATGAGAAATGACCCCACCAGTGGGAGGATCCTGCCCCCTCAACCAATAGGAGGCAGGACTGTCCAAGCCCTTCCCCTTCTGATGTATACACTATTCCTATCTTGAGATTGTGAGCCCTTCCCTCATGCAATGGGAATAAAGGGGGAGGGATAGAGAGAGAAACCAATCCTACTGGATCAATCAGTACTGGAGACTGTGCAGAACTGGACTGCACTGGGGAACCTCATATTAAACATGCAGGAAGTGAATCCAGAATTTATGGCAGGTTAAGAACCCCTGCTCTAGATTTCTAATCCCAGTAGGAACTAAGCAAGTAGAAAAGCAATAGACATGAAGATCTGACAAGATGTGAAGTTTATTCAATACAAATAGATTCAAAAGCATCCACCAAGGCACTTGCTTTCAATGCCTTTCTAATGGATGTAAAGGGACTCCATAGATGACTTATCCCTCTAAATATCATTTGGGAAAGTGGTGCTAGTTCATGCAGATTCTCAGCTGTATCTCTTTCAAATGCTCTCAGTTGTATCCCTTTATGACTGAGGCTGCATTAGGAGATACCTGAGGCCTAGATCAAAGGTCTTACCCTAAGACTTTAGTCTCCTAGATAAGAAATCCTAATCAAATTATCTATTCTGTGCTACTTCCAGGATACAACAGACTAAGCTAATAAGAAAACTTGAGTCCCCTTCCTTTTGTCTCTTTTGCTCGATATAAACATTATACTAAGAATCAATAAATGGAGTTTATTCTGTTCTGTTCCTGCTGACCAAGCAGGGTACCCATACCCTTGACCCAGAACATGACCCCTAGCCTGTCCCCATCACCTAACTCCCTCCACCCTGTACTCAGAACATTACCCTAGCCTGTCCTTTTCACCCTGTAGCCTCCACCCTGTTCTGGGATGGAGCCCCTGGTCCCAGGAAAAGTTGAAACCTGGTAGCCTTGCCCAAATGAACCCTGAGCTAAAGATCTAACCAATGGTAATTCTTAGCTTCTGTGCATCATTGCTTCTGCTAGTTCTCCTCCCCAGTAATAGTTTTTGTGGTTTTAGCCTTTTAAGCACTGTATGTACCCCAATTGGGGGCTGTCTGATTTGAGTGTATACTCCAGGCAGTTGCACACTTGATCAACTAATCCACACTTAAATTTCCCTTGAACCCAGGTCTCAGCTCACTCTTATTCTCTGCACAGTAGGGCCTTTGTAGAAAATCAGGAATGGTTCCCAGGTTGGACTAAGACATCATTTTATATCAAATAAAATAATCCAGGATTTCATTTAGTCAAGCAAATATTGTGGACAAACACAAAATCGATATTGAATCAATTCCCATAAAAAACTAAAAAACTAATTAATAGCCTCCATCACATTTTTTTCCAGGCTCTAAGGATTGAGAGCAACCTTTAGCTTTTTTTGTATGTCATGAACTCCCCTGACCATTTGGTAATACCTGAAGACTCCTTCAGAGACAAATGTAACTAGATTGAATTATAAAAAATAATCACACCAAATATTTTGAAATTAAAATGCTATTTTTTATTTTACAGGTTTACAGATTGAATATTTACACACTGAACTTTCATTGGGGTGGGAGGTGGAATCTATATATGTAAGATTAAGGAACTCTTGCTCTAGGTTTTTCATTTTAAGAATGACCAAATATAAATGGGATAAATATGAGGATTTGACAAGATGCAAAGATTATGAAATAAAATGTTTTCAGAACCATCCAGAAATACTCTAAGCTGTGTTGACTGGCATTTGCATGAACTGTATTTCTAACTGAGGCAAAGAGTATTGGAAGATGATTTATCCGTCAAAAATGGCAGTCCACAAAGTGGGGGTTGTACTTGAAGTCGCCAGTAAGAAAACTGCCGCTCTAACGGAGTCAGCTTGAAGATTGCCAGTAGTATAAACAGGATATGTCTTTCCTGAGGATTCAGGTACAAAAGTGATAGAGCTCCTTTTTTCTTCAGAAAAGTTGTAGGAATTACAGGTCTGTGGCAGTCCAGGTGCTATAGAGAAGAAAAAAAGGATGTTAAAAAAAAATAGAATTGCAACCTCTTCAGTATCAAAGAGGGCTTACATAGGCTGTGTACTGATTTCTCCCTGGTGTGCAGAAAATTTGGGGTAACCAGAAGAACAATCTGGATGTACTATGTTATAGTTATGAAAGGAAACAATACATTTTCTAGCTGAGAACCAGACTTTCTTCCAGGCATGTCCTTTTTACTCTATTAGACCTCCACATCCTATATTTGCTCACTGGTAAATGAGCCCCTGACTTTTTAGCCAACAATTGCTTTCCTGGGCTTTGGGATGCCCTGCCCAGATTTTTCCTGCTATGCTGGTCTGGACAAAGAATGCAGAGTCTCCTTCTTGTTAAATAAATGTCATCTTAGGGCTAAATAACTGGTAATTAATAAAGGGAACAGTAGAGTTAGGGAATGGTGCAGCAGTTAGATTTTCCAGCTATCCCAAAGTAACTGGACAACCAAGATCCCCAAGACTTTATTTCCCCAAATTCCTTCAACCCATCAGTTAATCCCAGAGAGAAGAAAGTTTGCAAGAAAAGTTTGTCCTCATTCCTCTAGTTTTTGACTGGAGCAATGAGTCCTTAAGGTACAAGTGAGTATTCCCTCAACAGCTGAATGCTTAGAAACATACACCTTTCTGAGGAATTTCATCAGATCCAATGATTTCAAGGTGTGAGTATCAAACAAAGCCTTATCTCTTTCCTTTTCAGAGCAAATACAGTAGCCCCAATAGGAGAGGAGCCATTTGTACAACTGGGCCAGTTGAAGCCTCAGGCTTCTTTATTTTGATTTGACTTCCAAAAGATATAATAAGGTCATAGATATGGGAGAATCTTATCAAATTTAGTAAACCCCTTTCTACCCAACTTTCCACCCCCAGGCAGTAATGAGAGAATTTAGCAAGAAATAGAAATGAGTTTTGGGTTTGTTTGTTTTTGTTTTTTTTTTTGCTTTTTGGAGGGCCATTGGAGTTAAGTAACTTGCCCAAGGTCACAGGGCTAGGTTTTTGTTTGTGTGTGGTAAGTGTCTGAGGACAGAACCGAACTCAGGTCCTTCTGACTCCAGGGCCGACGCTCTATTCACTGCGCCACCTAGCCAGGCAGTAGTGAGAGAATTTAGCAAGAAATAGAAATGAGTTTTTAAAAGGCACACAGAAGGTGCCAGCAATAGTACAATTGTTTACACTCCCAATCCACCTACTCTGTGCCAATCATGCTGAGGTATGCTGTGTCCCTAACTCACCTCAGCAAAAGATTTCTGTTCCTAAGGGTCTTACTTCTGCCTCTGAGCAAAAATGTACCCCAGTGAAAGGCCATGACTGCCCAATTAGAAACCAGATTAATCTCATGCAAACAGGGAGCCTCAGTAGGAGAAACCTGTCATTGAATCTCCCTGAGTTCACTTCTTCCCTTCCCTCGGGTTCTTTTTCCCCATTGGGGTCTGGGTTCCAATACTGTCCCTTGGCCAGGAACACTATTCTAGTTTCTGGAATAGTCCAATAAAATGACCCTATCTATATTAGGAGGTTTCACAAGTTAAGGACACAAGGACTTCAGAGTCTTCAAAGCAGAGGGATTCAGGACCACACATTCTACAGGTAGCTTGCAGGCCTCTTGGTTCAGCTGGGAAGAAAGCTCACATAGAGATTCATAGTCAAAAGACTGACACTTACTCTGAAGGAGTTTAAGAAATTCCATTGCCACATTGAGATAAAAAGTATTCATCTGAGGAATGAAAGCTTTGAAATTCATTCCCAGGTAATTCCTACAAAAACAAACAAAAAAGAAGGGAATGAGTTATTATGCTACTAAAAGCCATGCTTCCTGCCTATTAGGTTCAAACCCACAAACCCATTCTTCTCCAATCCCATGGCCCCATGCCCCAAATTTCTACAATTATCTGCTGTTTAGTTACGTACCTTTCAAATGTATGGCTCATGTCCTGTGGGGGGCAAAAGAATAAGGTCAGTAAAGTTCATGAATAGGTTCCACTAAGGGAGTCTGTGAGATCATCTATCAGCTCATAAAATGCCTTTCACCCTCCTCCCCCTTGCCCTTCCCTAAGGACTTTCATTATTCCTTTCTTCTTTCCTTTTTCCTCCATCTGTCCTCCCTCTCTGCTCCTTTTCTCTCCTTCTCTCTTTCTAACTAAACCTCAGTTTGGGAAAACTAGATTTTGAACACAAGCTTCTAAGATTTGAGGAGATGCTTGGGCAGTCCTGGTATTGTGCTGGCCAGTCAGCTCCATAGGACTCTGAATGTGTCCAACATTTGAGCTCCTAGCATAGTGCCTGGCATATAGTAGGCACTTAAGAAATGTTTATTGATTGCTTTTAGTGCCTGTCACTACAGCTATTGCTGCTTGCATATGTGACTAAGCCAAAGTGACAGGTCAGGAGTCCAGCACATGAACTCATTCTACCCAGCATCAGCACACAGAGCCCTCCCCATTGCTCTAGGCCAAATCCTGTAGGCAAGCATCTCATCACTCAGGAGTGAGTCCTGTTGCCTTTTTCCCAGGAAGCACAAGTCACACACAGCAGAAGACAAGAGTAAATCTCAAAAGAAAGTCTGGGAGGGGCAGTTAGGTGGCAGAGTGGATAGAGTACTGGCCCTGGAGTCAGGAGGGCCTGAGTTCACATCTGACCTTAGACACTTACCAGCTATGTGTCCCTAGGCAAGTCACTTAACCCTAAACGTCTCAAAAAAACAGTATCTAGGAAAGGGCAGCAAAAGACAATGTCATCAGTTTTCTCTCCTCATATACAAGTGGCCCTGATGAGGACCCACAAATCTCACCTGTAGGAGTTCCACATTTGATTTCTGGCTCTTTTCCTCCAATTCTCTTATTTTGTCTCTTAGAAATGTGCTTTTTTGGAACATCAGGGCCTCCCACTCCTTCCTTTGTTTCATGATGTCTTGTTGCTGGGCAGCTTCCATCTCCTTCAGCCTCTGATAGACACTGAGGAACTCCTTGTTGCCTGTCCCCATGATGAGTTCCTCTACTTCTGCTCTCTCAGGATTCTCTTTCTTCTTCTTCAGGTATTCCCACATTACCTGCATTTCTTGCACGAATGGTTGTCTGACTATATCTTTATGGTCCTGTAAAGAAGCATTTTATTCTGATGATATACATAGAGCTATTTCATGACCTCACCCTATCCCTGCCTGCTCAGTGTTGTTACTGAAAAAAAAAAATGTACTTAGTAAAAGTCAAAAACCCAGGACTCTATTCCCAGATAGCTGTGTGACCTTGGAGAAACTCTCTGGAGAACCTCTCTGGCTTCACTTTTCTACTCTAAAATCTGCAATGATATATAGAAATATGAATAGGCTTTATCAACTCTCACTAATTTGGAATAAGATAATCAGCCTCCTCCTACCTATCTTTCTCAAGCTTCTACTTTTCTTTTTTTTTTTTTTTTGCCTTTTTGGAGGGCAATTGGGGTTAAGTAACTTGCCCAAGGTCACACAGCTAGGTTTTTGTTTGTGTGTTCGTGTTAAGTGTTTGAGGCAGGATCTGAATTCAGGTCCTTCTGACTCCAGGGCCGAAGCTCTACTCACTGCGCCACCTAGTCGCCCCCAAGCTTCTACCTTTCTAATGCTAAAAGAGCTGTCTTCCAGTTCAGTCTACTTGAAGGTTTGCCACCTGCCACTGCAGTCCATAGGAGAGTCTCAACAACTAATTATTTGTTTTAAACTTGGTTTCTCAATTTCTCAAGAAACCCCTAAAACTCCCAAACCCAGAAAGTTTTCCACCATTTATCCTTTTCTCCTCTTTGATTACTCTTCTGCTTCCCAAATAATTAAGCTATCTTAAAATCCATGAAATCATGTGAATTTAAAATTGAGTGTAATATTTTGTTTGCAATTATATAGACTTTGGATATGTTTCTTCTTACAACTTGTCCAGACACTCCTGTCATGGTTCCCTATTTCCTGTTCAGTATCATTAATACCTCTTTGAAAAATTGTGAAGCCCTTCATGACCTGTCTCTTGACTACATTTATAAAAGGTTCTTTAATATTCAGGCTATCTCTGTAATCATCCAGTTTCTCTACCTCTGTACCATTGGTCATGTTAATCCCTAATGACCTCATTGACACTACTCAATGAAACCCCAACCATTTGGCAATTCAGTCTTCCTGACCTTCACAAATGACATCTTATTTGCACTATTCATCCCATTAGTCTCTGGTTATTTATGTCACATTATATTATTATGTCACATTAGAACTCAAATGCCAAGGTCAAGCACTGTGTCTTCTGAAAAGTTGCTTTTATTGCTCTAAAATTTGGCATAAGACTCTCACTCAGCACCATAAATTGTGCTCTTGCTCTCCCCCTGTTAATTTGTTCCCATTTATCTTCTGTAGAGCTTGCTTTCTATATATTTATTTTCAATATGTTGCCCCTATTAAGTTGTAAACTCCTTGAAGGCAGAATCTATCTTTTGTTTCTTTTTCTATCCCAGCACTTAGTAGGCACTTGGGGCAGCTAGGTGGCACAGTGAATAGAGAACCAGCCCTGGAGTCAGGAGGACCTGAGTTCAAATGCTACCTCAGACACTTAATATTTACTAGCTGTGTGTCCTTGAGCAAGACACTTAACCCCAGTTGCCAAGCCTTCCTCCTCCAAAAAGACCAAAAACTAAAAAGAAAAAGTAGTAGGCACTTAAAATAGATGATTCTTGATGGTTTAAATATATACAAGATAGAATTTAAAGAGACAGAATCAGATACTTACAGCTGACACCACAGCCCATGCCAAGGGTCTGTTTGCATGAAATTGAAGTCCTTGAATTTCTTTTATTTGGAAGGACAAGCTTTTTATATCTGTCTGGATCATTTTCTGTAAGGAAAACATAAATAAATATTATCAGGAGTCTTAAGGCCCATAAAACATGAAGAGTTAAGAAACTCCTATACTTTTGAGAGGCTAGTACAGTTTGAATGATCTATAAGGGAGAGTCATAGTACAAAGAACATGTCTTTGACCTCCAGTGGATGGATGTGTACTCAGGTGATAGTTCTAAGGGAAAGACTGAAATAGCGGCAAAGAAAATGGCCATGGAGGGGTCACCACAAGTGAACACCTCAAGCTGCCAGCAGGAGGATTTCCACTGACACTTGTAGAACTCACCCTATAAGGCACAGCAGCCACTGCAATGGGCCAGTGTATGTGATCCTCATGATCCTCGGATTTAGAGCAGGTCACACACAGTAGGGTCTTGTCACTGGGACAATAGAACTTTTGGTCTTCCCTGTGAAGCTCACACATGCCTTCTCCATCAGGGTGCATGGCAATGTCATCCTGTAGTGTTCTCAGCTGGGAGAATTCCCAGCATGTAGGACAACAGAAAGCCTGAAAGGTTTTTTTCCTGAGACAAGGCAAGCAAGCACAATGTCCACAGTCCATGGTGATTGTTTTTGAGACCAAATTCCAGCAGAAAGTACAATGCTCCTCTTCTTCTTCTTCAATTTCATCTCCATATATCCTGAGAAGAACCAATGAGAGTCAGTGAGGCAGGGTCTTCTATTGTCATTTTGGTTTGTAGTTCAAAACAAACACATCCCATGAAATGGCATAGCAAGCTAGGGAACAACCAATTTGCCCTACTAACTTGAGGCAAACTCTTCCACAAATGTAGACATCGTTAAGGGGAAGGGTGGGCACAACTAGGGGCACATTATCAGAATAACATATATATGAAACACACACACAGAGACACAGAGGAGCCCTTTAATTTCCTTTACACACAGAAACATCTCTAGATGGGATAAAATCAGTCTCAGGTTAAGTTACTTTCCCATAGTCAGCAACCTCTGACCAATATCCAGTCTCCTGTTTTTGTGTGGTCCCAGGGCTGTATTTCACTGAGCACTCTGGTAAAGTCAGACTTGAGGATGAACTCCTGTCTTCCTAATCCCAGGACCTGCCCTCTGCTCATATCAAATAGTAAACAAATAGCACACAAGCCCCTGGTGAAGTAGGTACTCATTATCTGCATTAAAATTGGGGAAAATTGGGATGAGATGTTTGGCAGCTTGCCCAGGGCAGACATTTAGTTAAGTCTGAAGTAGGATTCCAACTCAGATCTTCCTAATTCCAGGGCTTAACCCTCCCTTCACCATAGCATGGAGAGGTCACCTAGTACTTGTCATTTCTGTTGGTAGCCTTGGCCAGGCTGGAGGCCTCTCTCCTGAGTACACACTCCTTTGCCTCTCTTCACTGCAGGAAACAGCTCAACAGCTGAGTCATTACATGAGTGTTACTTTTTGTTTCCTGAATGTTGTTACTCTTGGTGACTCCATTTGGAGTTTGCTTGGCAAGGATACTAAAAGTGGTTTGCCTTTTCCTTCTCAATCCCAATTTACATGTTGGGAACTAAAGTTAACCTGGTTTGGGCAAGTGACTTTCCCAGAGACACAGAGTTATTACTATTTAAGTCATATTTGGACTCAAGGATGATGAGTCTTCCTGACTACAAGCCTAGTGCTCTGTTCACTGGGCCATCCATCTAGCTACCCCAGGAAACTGTAAAACTCTAAATTGCAGCTCAGCTTCCAATCTGAATTGGTGTAGGTTAGAGAACTTGTTACCTCACCTGGCACTCCCTTCAAAGATGAAATCCCAAGTCCAAACACCAAACACTGAGTGCATTCAGATTTTAAAGAAATAATAAGAGATACATTTGCTTGCATTAACTTTTAAAAGTAGACTAACTGACTCAGCTTTACTATAGACTTCATCACCCTTGCACCCTAAGAGCCCCACCTTCCTGACATAGGTTAACTGGGGGTGAAGCCCCTGGACTTTAAAAAAAAAGTAGATTGAGGATTGAATTGTTTTTGAACTAAGGAATCTTTTCCTTCTCCTTTAGGGTTTATACCTTTAATTTTTACTAATAGTTGCCATCTTAAGGATTTCATCTTGATTCACAATGGCTGATGCAAAGCCAGCACTTATAAAGTATTTGATTGTGTGTGTGTGTTTATGTAAAATCCCATGATTAATTCCATGAAGTGATGTAGTCTCATACTATTGATTACCCCAATTTTATATTTGAGAAAACTGAAGCTCAGAGAGGTTAACCTACTTGTCCAAAGTCACATAACTAGATGTCATAGACAGCACTGGCCTTTTTCACTAAGTCAGTCTCTCCCTCAATTTTCCAAATTTTCATAACAAACAAAAGCATGTTTTAAAAGAAAGACCATGGAATTTGTATTCAGAGTTCCTAGGCTCAAATCCTAGCTACAGAACTTTCTTTTTGACACTGGAAACCTAAGTCACATAAATATTTTGGGGTCTCAGTTTCCTCATATATGACACAAAGTGGTGGATCTGGATGATTCCTAAAGTTGCCAGCCAGCTCTAAATCCTTGGTCTTCAACAAGAGAATTTCCATCAGAAGGAAACTTACCTTTGATACAGCCTCAGGAATGCAGGTTGGAGGAGCATCTTAGCTCAGAGAGGGATACACCAGCAAAATGCCTAAAGCCTTGGCTTGTTTGTTTCCCAGGTCTTTCCCCTCCCTCATAAACACTGTCCACTTAGAGAAGCACTAGGCTAAGTCAATTCTACTTTTCCCAACCAGGAATACCCTTTTATATTTTGTCAGCCTCCCAGAATGCTCTTGGGCACTTTATTCCAAGGAAGGTGTTAACTCCTCCAAGGAAGGTGTTAACTCCTCAAGCAAGCAATCAGTTAGTATTTATTAAGTGATGACTCAGTACTAAATTTTGTATTGATCCTTGTAATACAAATCAAAACAAAAATAGGATTCTTGCCCTCAAAGAGCTCACATTCTTATGGGAGAAAGATATGAAAAGAAATGTGTACTTATGAAATGTCACAGGGACTCACTGGTGGGTTAGGGTTGATTGGGAGAGGACCTAGAAAGGCCTTTGCCTGAAGCTGGAATTTGAGCTGAAAGGCATTTTTAGAAAACAGGAAGGGAATTGTCCCATTTAACCAATTAACAAATACCTACCTCCCTAATACCTAGTAAGACTAAAGCCCTTAGATAACACTTAGAATCTCTGGTCTTAGAAAGAGCCATTTTTAAAAAAAACAATATTTTATTTTCCTCCATTTACATGTGAAGACAATTATTAACATTGCTCTACTCACGGCACCACCTAGCCACCCCAGACTTTCAAGTATTCTTGATGAAAAAACCAGAGATGCATAGAAACTTTGACACTCAGATACAAGAAGCAAGAGAAGCATGAGAAGGTAAAGAGGGAAAAGAAATCATAAGGAACTTATCAAAGTTGAACTATTTACATTCCAGCAGGGAAAAACAATAACTGTGACTGATGAAACTTTTCTCAGTATGAAAATAGTTGAAGGGTATAGAAATATATATATGTCTATGTAGGAGGGTATGCTGCTCATCATTTCTTATAGTACAACAGTACAGGTCATGTGAAGGAATAGAAAAAAAGATTACATATGAAAACACATGTCATTCCATTGTATAGTATAATTTTAAAATAAATAATACTATAATTAACAATTATATTATATTGATTATATTAATAATAAAGATTTATTAATAAAGATTAGTAGTAAATAAAATAAATAATAAAGTCAAAATACAGTTTCAAAGCTTTGAAGCTGCCTTTGAAGCTAAATTCTTCCAAAAGGCTATCTAAAATGGATGCACCCCCCATCAAGTTTTCCAATTTGTACCTATCTGCTTTGCACCTTCAGTAGGGCCCTTTGCTTTTCAGTGCATTCAGTTTGAGCCCTCCATTCCTCACTTGTTGAATTTTTTTACCTCTTTACAAAGGTAACTTACCTTACACCTATCCAAGCCCAAATGGCAGTCAAACTGTGCATACCCTTTGATCTGGCAATAGTACTACTAGGTCTGCATCCCAAGGAAATCATAAAAAAGGAGAAGGACCTCCAAGCACAAAAATATTGATAGCAGTTCTTTTTGTGGTGGCAAAGGATTAGAAAGTGAGGGATGTCCATCAATAGGGGAATGACTGAACAAGTTATGGTCTATGGATGTAATGAACTATTCTTGTGCAAGAGAAAATGATGAACAGGCAGATTGCAGAAAAACTGGGAAAGACTTATCTGAACTGATGCAAAGTGGAATGAGCAGAACCAGGAGAAAATTGTATAAAATAAGAGCAACATTGTGTGATGATGAATAATGGTAATACAATGATCCAAGACAATCCCAAAGGACTCATGGTGGTAAATCCTATCTATATTCAGAGAAGAAACTGATGGAGTCTGAATGATGACTGCAGCATTTTGTGTGGGGTTTTTTCCCTTTTGATCTGTTTCTCTCATAACATGACTGATATGGAAAAATGTTTTGCATGTTTGCACATAAAAAGCACATGGGAAATTGCTTAATGTTTAGAAGAGGGGAGGTCAGAAAGGAAGGGAGAAGAATCTGGAACTCAAAATCTTATAAAAGAAAAAAGAAAGAAATTTTAAACATGTCTATTTCAAAAAAGAAACTCTTTTCCTCATAATGCTGTTATGTCTCCCTATTTCCTGTATAACTGATACTTCTTAGCCAAAAACGTACCCTTTTCCATAAAGTGGAACCACTTTCCATTTAGAGAAGCCTCTCCAATGTTCAGGCCATCCCTGTAATCAGCCAGATTTCCTGCCTCTGGACCTTTACAGATTTCCTGCCTCTGTACCTCTGTACCTTTCAGTCATGTAGCTCCCTAATGGCTGCAATGACATTGCAATGTCTTCATGTAGCTTCCCACAATGGTCCAGTGGCAGTGGGATACCTTT
The DNA here is from genome assembly GCA_011680675.1 of Gymnobelideus leadbeateri. Taxonomy (NCBI): domain Eukaryota; kingdom Metazoa; phylum Chordata; class Mammalia; order Diprotodontia; family Petauridae; genus Gymnobelideus; species Gymnobelideus leadbeateri. Next base: position 79,731 of record WOXC01011528.1, on the reverse strand, counting down.
ACCTTTTTCAGCTAAGGTCTTTAACAGGATTCAGTTTGATTGTGGCAGTGCTCATTCACTGATTAAAGCTTAATAAAATAGGCAAAGAATGACCTTTTTAAAAAAATGGATCTGGGAGGGGAAGACCCTGAGGGTTTCTGGTGCCTTGGCACTGCCCTCCCACACTTGAATCCAAATTCACTTTCCTGTCTTGGCATCTCCTCCCTGATGCCATGATCCACTTAGAAAAGAAAGGACAAGCAGCAAAACAGCAAATTCTATATAAAATGCGACTTAGACAAACTGAGGGTTGTGAGTAGCACCACCCCTTCTTGGCTCTCTCCTCCTCCTGGGCACTTTAATCTTTCCAAATTATTTCAGGTCTAAGTTTTAATTTCATTCTCTGTCCCAACATTTAATTCACAAACTTCACTCCAAGAAGTCACCCAGGAAGGAAACTAGGTTTCTCTTGCTTGGGTCCTGCACTGCCCTCCACCCACAACCTGGCCACCAAACACTTTCTTTTTTTTTTTTTTTTAAGTTATGGCAAATATTTTATTAAGTCTTCTCTGCAAGGCATTTAAAACACCAGTTTTTGAGGATAAACTCCATTGGAGAGAGAGAATCCAGAAGGCAGGTAGCCAGGGAGCTGAGGAATTTCCTTGTTTTGGGGCAAGATCTGAGAATCCACTGGTTTCTGATCACTTTCACTGCTCTGTAATCTTGTATTTCTCTTTTTCCGTGTCAAAAATCTCTCCTTCTTGATGTCTAGGTTTAAGGAGCCTCTTCTTCTTTGGGAATTTTCACACCTGAAACGTTAACTGGGCAGAGGTGGCAATGACACATTTCTGATGGGTCCTTCTCAGAGGAACATGGTTGATGGTCAGAGGTCCAGTCACCAGTAGCAAGCCATTGGCAAACTGCTTCAGGAAAACCACTCATTTGCCCTTGTGGTGGCCAGTGAGCATGCTCAGATCTGTGCCTGGGGAGATGCTAGCTCCAAGTCTTCTCACATGCTGGCTGAAGGGCAGCTTTCTAGGCTCACCCTCAGAAGGGTCAGACCTAGGCATTTTGCTAATCTTTATCACATGGGTTTCTCCATTCTTATCACCACCCACAGATAGTAGTGGGTGCTTTTTCTTTCTCTTTCCTTTCAATCTGGGTTTTTGGGGGCAGCATATTTCAGCTTGTACATAGCTCTCCAAGAATACACTGCAGGCCTGGAACATCTACCAATCCAGCTGGCCAGGACTGGGTTCCGACTGCAATGCTTTTGAGTCTTATTGACCTTCTTTTCAGCTACTTCTTCCCTTCTGTTCTCTTTTTTCCCCCTTTTTGATCTTTTCCTTGGGGGGCTTTTTGTCCATCATCTTGAGAAACAGGAAAGAGAACACCAAGCACTTTTGTAAACCACTGTGCTTGCCCACCCCAGCTCAGTCCAGCCAAGAGTTCTCCTTCTAGGCCCAGCATTGGGAGGTGAAAAGCAAGAAAACAGAGGAGTGGCCCCATGCTTTGAATCCCCAACTGGGAAGGCCTCTCCTCTGTTCTCTGGTAGCCTCCTAAAGCATGAACTTTCAGGTTAATAAAAGGCACAGAGGCACGGCATGGAAGTCCTGTGCTCTAACATTTAATCCTGCTGGCTGGATGTTTTGAGGGATTAAATGATTTCTAAGCAAGAGACCCCACAATGGGCAGCCATGGATCCGGTATCCTACTCCCCTCCTCTGAAGTGCTTTTAACTATCCTAAGCTGTCACAGAATGCTTCTGTACCGTGAACAGAGCTAAAAAGCCTTCAAAACCAAACCTGGCCCCTAAAAAGCTCAAGTTGCTTTCAGTGAGCAATATTCCTTAGCTGGTTCATCACTCTCTTTGGTTTTGATTTAACTCCTGACATTATCTGAGCCCCACTCAGTGGATCTACCTAGTCAGAAAGATCTTCCTTAGTCCGTGCAGGGACCTAGGCTGAGAAATTGTCCAATAGTGTGCAGATTTCAAATGGTCATGGTTTAAAGTTATGACTCCACATGCCTTAATATTCATTCCTCCAGTTGCCACAATTTCATTTTCCTCAATTAAATCTTGGAGCCTGGCTTGTGAACTATGCAAGGTGCAACAGTCAGTCCACCAGTACCATGTTATATTTGGCCCCTTTCATTTGAAGGATTTACCATCAATGTGGTCACTGACCTGCATGCATATTCATCCTCATTGAAAGAATTTGACAACATGACTGAAAAAAACATGCTAAGAAGGATGGGAGCAAGCACAAGGCCTTGATTCACTCCACTGCTGACTGGGAAGAAACTAAAGCACTGAGGTCTCAACTCAAACCTTGCTTCCAACCATTAAAACTCTGCTTCAAAGGGCAGGACTCCAATGGGATGGCCATGCTGTTCAAATGTAAAGACTATTTTATGGAGAACTCAGCCAGGGCATTCACATGGTGGTCAGAAGAAGCAACACAAGGACGTTATCAAGGTCTCTCTCAATGACTTTGGAATTACTTTATGATATGGGAGACACTGGCACAGGACAGCTCAGCATGGCATGCCCTCTTCAGAGAAGGTGCTGTGCTGTATAAGCAAAGCAGAACTGAAGTAACTAAAAAAAATGTGAGATGAGCAAATTTATCACCAGTTATTCACATGGGCTATTTGTGCCCAACCTGTGATAGAAGCTTCCAAGCTTGATCAGCCACAGTCAGACACAGTAACTTGACTCTAGAATAGTGATGTGATTTTGGTCCTCTTCAAGGATAAAGGACAACCCACCAAACAAGATACCAAGATTTGTCCCTCTAGTGTATTCTTTGAGCTTAAATGCCAAAGTCACATAGCAAGACCCATTCAGTTGTAAGTTCCTTGAGGGCAGGGTCTGCTTTTTGCCTCTTTTTGTATCCCCTGTGCTTAGCACAATACCGGGCACATACTTCGAATTTAACAAATGTTTATGGATCAGTTGCTTGAAGGTAATGCTGCCTGCCCCCTCCAACCGCACCCCCCCCCCCCATGATATGGGAGGAAACCAAGGGCCAGAGATCTTGTCACTTGTGCCATATAAAAAATGGCTGAATCAGCATTTGAACCCAGCTCTTCAGATCCTAGATCAAGTATTGTTGCTACTACACCCTTGGTAAGAACAAAAAAAAACCATAATGTAAGCTTGACTTCAATCGATTTTTGGTAGCACTGATGGCCTGTTGCCAGGATTTTGCAATATGAGAGAAGATTTGATTTTTTTAAATCTCTTTTTAGATAGAAGCTGACTAGAACTTTGAAAGAGTGCCTAAGGGGGGGGGCGGAGCCAAGATGGTGGAGTAGAAACAGCTCATCCAAGCCACTCTGCCCTCACATTCCCCCCAAACGATGTAAAAGGGGACTCTGAACAACTTCTGGAGCCCCAGCACCTACAGAACGACACAGAGAAGCTAAACTCCCGCTGAGGACAGCCCAGCAGCCCTGCAGGAAGGACCAGTGCAGTGGTCTGGGACCTGGCAGCGTGCAGCGCGCAGAGCGCAGGAGCTGAGCCGAGCCGAGCCCAGGTCCGCATGAGCCGAGGTTTTAGCCCCAGGGCGGCAGGGCCAGCAGCCAGCTGGAGGAACCCCAGAACACCAGGAGCTGTGGCGACTCCAGAATTATCAACATAGACTTGCCTGGGACAAAGTAAAAGGTTAGTGTCCTATGGACTTTGGGACCAGTATTTGGGGAATGCGTCGGCTCCCTCCCCTGGGGACTAGAAGCCGCTGAGGACAAACACCATTTTGTAGTTTTCAGAGGCAGCTCCCGCTCCCAGCCTGCAAATCTGTAGGGAGATCCAGCAATCAGTCTTGGGGGGTAATTGCTCTTGCTTTAACCTCCCTGGATCTGGATTGTGATCTAGGGTGGAAGTCGTGGGTGGGTTTACAGCTTGCCAGAAACGGAAGTTGCCCCCCACACGTTTGGGATGAAAATTCCTCTATCTGGCCTTAAAGCCATAGTGTGGCAACTAGCCCAAAAGTCAAGTAATGAAGTGGCAACATGCCAAGGCAAAGGAAACAGAAAAATGCAACCCTAGACTCCTATTTTGGGGGCATAGAGCAGGAAAAGGACTGTGAGGTCAGAAGTCCTGCTCCAAAAGCCCCAGGGGAAAACATGAGTGGGTTGCAGGCCATAGAGGACCTTAAGAAGGACTTTAAAAATCAAATAAGAGAAGTGGAGGAAAAATTGGAAAGAGAAATGAGAAGGATGCAGGAAAATGAGGGTCAACAGCCTGACTGAGGAAGACAACACCTTAAAAAATAGACTGACTCAAATGGCAAAGGAGGCCCAAAAGGGCAATGAGGAGAAGAATGCCTTAAAAGTCGAATTTGCCAGATGGAAAAAGAATCTCAAAAGTTCACTGAGGAGATTCATTCCTTCAGAGTTAGACTGGAGCAAATGGAAGCTAGTGACTTTATGAGAAATCAAGATGCTGTTAAGCAGATCCAAACAAATGAAAGATTAGAAGGCAATGTGAAATATCTCATGGGAAAAACCACTGACCTGGAAAATAGATCCAGGAGAGACAATTTAAAAATTATTGGATGACCTGAAAGCCATGATCAAAGAAAGAACCTAGAAATCACCCTTCAAGAAATTCTCAAGGAAAATTGCCCTGATGTTTTAGATCCAGAGGGCAAAATAGAGGTTGAAAGAGTCCACAGATCACCTCCTGAAAAAGATCCCAAAAAGAAAACTCCCAGAATATTATAGCCAGGTTCCAGAATCCCCAGATCAAGGAGAAAATACTACAAGCGGCCAGGAAGAAACAATTTCAATATTGTGGAAACACAATCAGAATAGCCCAGGACCTGGCAGCTTCTACACTGAGAGATTGAAGGGCATGGAATATGATATTCCAGAGGGCAAAAGAACTGGGAATGAACCCAAGGGTCACCTACCCAGCAAAACTGAGTATTTTGTTTCAGGGAAAATATGGTCATTCAGTGGAATAGAGGACTTTCAAGCATTCTTGAGGAAAAAACCAGAATTGAATAGAAAATTTGACATCCAGACACAAGAAGGAAGAGATGCCTGAGAAGGTAATCAGGGAAAAGAAATCAAAAGGAATTTATCAAAGTTGAACTATTTACATTCCTATATGGAAAAACAATAATTGTGACTGATGAAATCTTTCTCACTATGAAAATAATGGAAGAAGGGGGTGTGGTCATATGAATACATATGTGAATGTGTGTGTATATGGTTACAGTTATATATGGATAGAGGGCATAGGTTGAATTTGTTGGGAAGGGAGAATACTCAAGGGATGAAATTATGAGGTGAGAGGAAAGTGGCAAGAGGAGATGGGGAGAGACAGGGTAGGGTAAACTATCCCATGTAGAAGAAGCAAGGGGAAGTGGTTGCAAAGGAGGGGGAGAATAAGGAAGGCTAAAAAGGCAAAACCACATTCACATTGAATTTGGTTCAGGGAGAAAATGACATACATACTAAATGGGATATCTCAACCTGCAGCAGGATAGGGGGAAGGGGGATGAGAGGAGGGATGATGGATGGGAGGGCATCCTTGGGGTGAGGGGAGGTTGGAAGTACCCACTATAGAAGAGGGACAGGATCATGTAGGGAATGGACCAGGTGGGGGGTGGGATGAGTGGGAGGGAATTATAAGCAGCCTTGTACAATATATCTACTATGATAATGTTTTGCATAGCTAGACATGTACAATATATACTGAATTACTTATCTCCCCAGAGGGAATGGGTGACAAGGGAGGAAGGAAATGGATCTGAAATTCGAGGTCTTAACATTAAATGTTTCAAATACATATAAATACTATTATTAATACTCTTTTGCTTGTAATAGGGAGATAAGATGTGCAGGCATTGGGACACAAAGATTCACCTTCCTCTAATGGAAAAGTCGATGGGGGTATGGGAGAAGGTATGGGAGCTTACTAGGTGCTATGTGGATTAATTGGTCAAGTGAGTTAATTATTTTGTTTGATTCTTGGGAACCAAGCTCCCTCCTGAAATTCCCCCTTCAGTCCAATTATCTTTCTCCAGCTCCCCCCTGACACCTAGTATCTTTGTAGTCCAATCTTAGTTTCTGAATAGGATCAATGACATTGAGGGGTGAGGGTGGAGGGTGGGGCAAGGCAGATGGTGACTGGATTTGCCTGGGAATTGGATTTCTATGAGACAGAGTAGCACAAAACCATCTGCCTCACTCGGTTTTCCTGAGTCACCAAAGTTCAGTATCGAGACAAAAATTAAGAACACTGAAGATGGTCCAGGATGCATTGGATGACTTGGCATCTTTGGTGCCAGACTGAGCATTTTCCATTATATGCTTTCATAATACACAGTTGTTTTCAATGTGTGTCTCCTGTTGGAATGTAAGCTACCTGAGGGGTAGGATAAAGTTTTTGTCTTGTTTTGTGTCCCCAGGACTTTTAATGGAGCCTGGAACTTAGAAAGCACTTAAGAAATGCAGCCAGCTGATTGATTGGTTGATTACTCTGGGGCTGAAAGGTCTGGGTGGGGAGGATAGTGTACAAAAGGGTTTTACTAGGAGAGACTTGGTAACTGGAATTTTGTTGTTGATTTAACTCAGTCTTTCCCACTTACAAGCAAATAAGTAAAGGAGGGAAATGCCTGAATCATATGAAAGTTCAGACCCCACTCAAACTTATTGACTGTAAGCATGCTTGCTTTTAGCTAGCCTGTTTACCCTAGCTTATTCCCCATGGGAAAGAGATTTCAAAGTATATGAAAGATCAGTTTCTCTCTCAGCAAAGTTCCTTTATTATCAAAGACCAAAGATGTAAAGCTGTCTGGGAACCTTAAACAATGATCTAGTTCCACAAACTCATTTAAAAACACTCCAGAATCTTTTGCCAATAATCCCCCTGCCTCCAAAAGAGGGTCACAAGAGTTACAGAATGAAAATAAGCAAACAAAATGCCATTTTTTCTTATCCAGAATCAGACCCCTTCAAATCTATCCACTGATCTTGAGGGTCTATGGATCTGGAGCCCCTGTTCTAGACTTAGAATTCTATGACTAATCAAATATGAAAGTGATAGGAATTAATATTTCCCAAGAAGTGAGCTTTATTAAATAAAACAGATCCAAAACCATACATACAAAAATGACCCAAGCTTAGATGCAGGGCGATTTGCACATACTGCTTTTTGCCTAGAGGTAAAAAGGCTTAGTTTAGTTATCCCCCAAAGAGAAATCACTCAGAATTTCCATGGTTCTGTTACCAATTGTATCCTGGGACCATGGAGCTAGGCATCTTGTTCCATTGGTGGCCTCAGCTTTAACATGGCCAGTTGTGTAAATAGTAAATTTCTTTCCTGAGGAGTCAGTTCTAAACATGATAGTTCTTTATCACCATCCAAGTCATAATACTTTCGGTTCTCCAGTTTAGATGCTATAGGGAAGAAAAGTTATTAGTCCAAAACAATAGCATTTCAGTCCTGAGTGAGAGGGAGAGTTTAGATATTTGCAGATCTCCATAGCTTTGCTATGGTAAGGGAAAGGGACAGCATTTCTAGGCAAGAGCAAGACCTCTCTTTCAAGCATTTTAATTTTATTCAAATTGACCTGTCTTCTTTAGCCGAAAGTTACTTTACCGGCCTCTTGATGTCCAGGTCTTTCCAGCTCTCCTGACTCAGGCAAAGAAATGAAAAACCACTTTCCTATTAACTAAGAGCCATCCTGGAGCTAAACACTTAAGGGACCAGTATAATTAGCAAGGGCTTCTGGTGGTACAGTGGATAGTGTATGAGGCCTTAGGGCAGGAAGACAAATCTTCCAGGTCAAATATGGCCTCAGTTAGATATGGCCTCACTTAATATTTGGGCAAATCATTTAACCCTGTTTGCTTCAGTCTCCTCATCTGAAAAAGTGAGGAGAGAAGGCAGCCCTCACACAGAGAAGCCATTTGTTCCAATTTCAGTGAAATGTCAAGGCATACTACTTCAGTTCCAATTTCAGACTCCTTGATTTTAATTTCACTTCCAAAAGATCTAATCACATGATGATAGATCTCATATAGTCTTTTAGTAAAAAACTCTTCCCACCTGCTACTCCTAGGCAGACATAGACATGAGGACACTTTGCCCCATGTGGAAGTGAGTTCTCTAAGATCATACAGAAGGTGTCAGCAAGAATATGTCTAAATAAAGCTTAATCCCTAATATAGGAAGTTCTTTGCCCTGGGACTATCATAAGGGACCTGGGCCTTCTTCTTACCCTAATTTGTAGGAAGTAGGTATATAATAATTCCTTAGTAAAGGGCCCCTACGGGGCACTAAGAAATCTATCTCAGTATCATTTCCAGTTTCCTTCCACCTTTCATAAATGGAAAAAAGCCCTTACCAAGCCCCATGTGCAGATCTCCTAATGCCTCCAACCCAGGATAGGAGGAGATATCTCTTGTGTTACTACAGGCCTTCCCTTAGAGCTACTACCCTGGGGTAGTAGTTCCATGACTACCCCAGTGGAGGCCTGACTGATCAAATGAAACCAGGAAGCACCAGTGGGATAGAGCTCTCAACCAGCCTCATTGGAAAAGAGGAGGGGGAATGGGGAAGTGTATAGGAGAGAGCAGATTAGGGGAGGTGGTATTCAGTAGGATCGATGTTTTGCGGGGGAGTAGGTAGGGGAAAGATGGGGAAAGAATTTGTAACTCAAAATCTCGTGGAAATGAATGATGTAAACCAAAAATAAACATAAAATTTAATCCCAAAATAAAGTTCGCTTGTATAGAACACAGAGTAAGTTTGTGCTAGAAAATTCTATGATGTCCTCATGCCACATGGTTTGATATGGGGTCTTATCAAAGGCTGTGGGAGGAATCTAGGGGTGGTCTAGAAGAGTTTGGGGAGAGTGTTCAGAAGAAGTCAGATGAGGTCAATGAATGATTAAGGGTGGCAAGTTGCTAGAGGCTACCTGGAGACTATAGACAATGGTGGGCTAGGACAGTTTAAGGGTGGATTAGTATTCTGATAGGCTCAAGGGTGGGAAGTAGATGGACAATGGAGGGCTAGGCTAGTAACTGAGGCCTGGGCCCAGCCACAACATCAGGCTCATGGCCTCATGCAAATGCCTCATCCAAAGGGATGATTTAATCAGAGTTCAAGAGGGGGTTTCCAGAGCCTGCACCTCCTTACTACTATATGCCAGACACAGTAGTAAACCCTTTACAAATATTATCTCATATGACCACCATAAAAACCCTGCAAATTAAGTGCTTTGGTACTCTTTTTGTAGCTGAGGAAACTGAGACAGTCAGAACTTAAATGACTTCCCAGTTCCAGGTTCACAAAGCTAGTAAGTGGATTTAGTATACTGGACTTAGACTCAGGTCCTACTGGCTATAGGGCCAGCACTCTTTCCACTGGGTTACTTACCTGCCACTGGATACAAGAAATTCAGAGAAACACCAGAAAATTTATATGAACTGATGTCAAATTTAAAAATAGAACCAGGAAAACAATGTTTAAAGACAATATGTAACTAAAAAGATCCACAAAAGATAAAGAGAAGGCAATAGAACTGTAATGACCAACTTTGGCCCTGAAGGAGAGTTGAGGCCATGCTCCTAACCTTCTTTCTTTGCAGATATAATATATAATTGGCATGAAGTATGGAAAACATGAGTTGGAGTTTGGTTATTTTTTTTTAGGACTATTCCCTCTCTTCCCTCTCCCTAACCGCCCCACCTTTCTATGAAGAATGACTTGCCAGTTAGAGGAAAATATGAAATAGACTCACAAATGAAGGTGATGCAAAAATAAAAGATGTCAATAAGCAATATTATTTCAAAGGAATTCTGATACAGAAACTGTTTTAACGAAGCCATTATGGAAAACATTCCTTTTCATTTGGTATATATACCCCATTTCCCTCTCAGCAAATGGGGAGCATCAGTTTTCCTGATAAGAGAGCTTTCATAGAAGAAATGAAAATTCCATTTTAAACTGTTTGAGAATAAGGAAGGTGATAGGGGAGGTGAGAAGTGTGACTCCTAGGTCCATGGTCTGTTGGTTCTCAGCTCTACTAGGGAAAAGTTACTAAGGTGTGAACAAGCCTCAGGTAACAACCAGGAATTCACAGCTTGAAGGAAGGAGGGCCTTCAGGGTTCCAGGGATATATAAAGAGGCAAGAATAAGGCAGGCTCAGACATTCTCAGCCTGTGCTACAAGCAGAGAAAAAGGCAGAACCCTGAGTCTGAAGCACACTTCTCTGAAGACACAGAGGTAAGTTGTCAGGGAGGTTGAGGACTTGATTCTGAACCATGGAATGCAAAGAGGTGGAGGGATATGTTCCTCTGTAATGAATTAAAAAAAAAAAAACATAAACAAAACCCTGGGATTAGTTCTCCTGAAGACAGCAAAAGTGGAAAAGGGGATAGAATGCCTGATGATGGGGTCAGCAGTAACAACAGAGGGCAGAGAAACAGATTTGGCTGAGCAGAAAGGAGGAGAGAAGATTAAAAATTTCCCACCTCCATCTAGTTATACCAAATTCCTACCTTTATGAATTTTGCAAATGTTCCTAAATGCAACTCCTATGTGATAGAACACTCCAAGTTCCTAATTGTTAGTAAGTTTCACAGGTATCACCTGACCCCCTAAAATTGGCAAACATAAGAAGTGATGAAATAGATGAAGCTGAAGGGGCTGGGAAAGGACAAGTAGCCCAAGGCACTGCTGGTGGAGCTATGGGTTGGGCCACTCATGCTGCACAACAATTTGTAATTATCCTTAAAAATGGGGCTTAGGTGTCCAGCTTCCATACCCAGAGATCTCACTCCTAGGTACATATCAGATGGAGGTTAAAGAAGGAAAAAGCAATGCAACATTTTTCACAACTCTTTTTCCTGGTAGCAAGGAATTCCAACAAAGTAGATTCCCATAGACTGGGTATTGTCTAATAAACTGGTAATTGAATAGCATGGAACAGTGTTGTTGTATCAGAGAAACAAGGAAAGCTAAAATTCTAATGCAGAAAAAAATCCATACAACTTGGAAAACCAGTATAAACAAAGCCTACATGCAAAGAAAGGATGGAACAAAACCGTAATGCTAATGACTAATCTGGCCCCAAAGTAAAGTTTAAAAAAATGTACCTCTGTCTCTTTTAAAGACATGTTTGTTTTGTGTATCAGTTGACTTTTGTGTAGTGTTGTTTTAGTAGTTAGGGCATTATATAAGTGAAAGTCCGATTTGGAGGGAATGGAGAACACAGATGCTTATTACTTTCTAAGCAGTCTTACAATATTTTGTAAATACCTGTTGCCTTACAGGTCATCTCTCCTCTTAGAATTCGAGCTCCCTGAGGGTTGGAATCTCCTTTCTGTCTTACTCTGTATCTAGCAATGCTTAGTTCAAACCCTAATAATTAAGTAATGTCTTAAAAAATAGTACTTGATTGTTTGACTGAGATATGACCTTTTAGATTCATACAGTGCCATAGGATAAGTGAGAATAAGGAGGTACAAATCCCAAGAGGGTTTTCTTGGAGGGGATGACTCATTCATCCATCGAGGGCCTTCCATACATGTTACATGGGTAGGAAAGTGCCCTGGGGAATAGAAATATATATATGCATATATGCCAAACATCTACTTCCTTAGGTGTTGTGTGATTGCTCTGGGCTAAGATGTTTCCACAAAGCTGGATTTTTAAGGGCTAGAGGCTTGGAAAGTTATCAAAAGAAGGAGTCCCAAAGTCACACAGCTAAGGCTAGTGTGTCAAGTGTGTGAGTCTGGATCTGAACCCAGGTCCCCCTGACTCCAGGGCCAGTCCTCTACTCACTGTGCCATGTAGCACCACCCCCTCCCCCATCATCTCATTATAGAGAAGGGGAAACTGAGACCAGAAGAGATTAATAGGTGGTTGTTAGCGATGGGGCCAACATCAGACAGATTAAAAGTGGCTAAACTAGGATGAGCAAAGGCACTGACTCCAAATTGCTTATTTTGACCCTTTATTTACCTGACTATCAATTACTATTTTAATTGTTTTTGTTGTTCTTCTTAGATATGTGGCACTATGAATAGAGTGCTGGGCATGGAATCAGGAAGGCCTGAGTTCAAATCCAGCCTCAGACACTTACTTAGCTGTTTAACTCTGGCCAAATAACTTGACCTCTCTTTGCCTCAGTTTCCTCGATGGTAAAATTTGGGAAATAACATAACTCTTGGAGTTGTAGTGAGAATCAAATGAGATAATCCTTGAAAGCTTCTATTGTTGGACACAACTCCACTTTCCCCTTCCCTTTATTTGTAAAGCAGTCAATTCCACCTTCCCCTCCCCTAATTTTTGTTCTGGACAAACAGGACCCCCACATCTTCCCTTCCCCTAATTGATCCCTGGGCGGGAGTTTCAGCCTAGGGTTTCCAGCTGGTTGAAAATTCAAATGTACACTGACCAATCACTGTAGTTTCAGCTTATATCACTGTAATTTCAGCTTAAGTAACCTGGCTATGGAGCCTCTATAAGAACAACAGGCACAATGTCTGTGCCAAAGCACTGATGTGGGTGACCATGCACCCTGACTGTCCTGTGGTAATAAAATCCACTTTTTAAATTTAATCTGCAGCTCTTCCGAGGCCATTTTAAATCCGGCTCCATCCAAGGCGCCACCACTGCGACTGCCTCTCTGCACCTCCTGCCCCCGGCCGTGAACCAGCACAGCAACATGGAGGAGTTCGAAGAAGGCTCCAAGATCAACGCCAGCAAGAACCAGCAGGACGACAGTAAGATGTTTATCGGAGGGCTGAGCTGGGACACGAGCAAGAAAGACCTGACCGAGTACATGTCCCGCTTCGGGGAGGTGGTGGACTGCACAGTCAAGAGGGACCCGGTCACGGGCCGATCGCGGGGCTTCGGCTTCGTGCTCTTCAAAGACAGGGCCAGCGTGGACAAGGTGCTGGAGCTCAAGGAGCACAAGCTGGACGGCAAGCGGATACACCCGAAACGGGCCAAGCCGCTGAAGGACAAGGAGCCGCCCAAGAAGGTGTTCGTGGGCGGCCTGAGCCCAGACACTTCCGAGGAGCAGATCAAGGCGTACTTCGGGAAGTTCGGAGAGATCGAGAACATCGAGCTTCCCATGGACACAAAGACTAAGGAGAGAAGAGGATTCTGTTTCCTCACTTACACAGACAAAGAACCAGTAAAGAAGTTGTTAGAGAAAAGATACCACCAGATTGGTTCTGGGAAGTGTGAAACCAAAGCTGCCCATCCCAGAGAGGTATACAGGCAGCAACAGCAGCAGCAACAGCAGCAGCAGCAACAGCAACAGACAGGAGGGAGGGGCGCTGCGGCAGGTGGCCGAGGTGGAACTAGGGGTCCTGGCCGAGGTCAACAAAACATGTATGGCAAAGCATCCCGAGGGGGTGGTAATCACCAAAACAATTACCAGCCACATTAAAGGAGGACATGGAGAAAACGGGTGCGGATGCTCCAGGGGCCTATCTTGCAGGATGATGACATTGAATGCAGAGTGGTCTTCTATTGATCTGAGATGACTATTTTGTAAAAGACTTTTAGTGTACGTGACACAACTGTGTCCAATTGTGTATAGTGGCCGATTTAGTTTTCTTGTTTTTGCTTTTGTCCTTTGCCATCTGTGTTATGACAAAATGTGAATTTCTGTTTATACAAATTTTATTTGTATAATTTCATGTTACTTAATTCTCAAAAATAAAGTACTTGCGATTGCTAAAAAAATAAATTTAATCTCCAGGATCTTCCGTCTCCCTTTATTGGGGTACAACACTGTCATAGTGCCTGCCCATAGACACTTCATAAATGTTGATTGATTGATTGATTGATTGAAAGGTGATATATTGCAAGCCTTGGGAACAGGAGGGCCTAAGTTTGAATCCTACCTCAGATTTTAACTATGTGTGTTACTCTGAGCAAGGCACTTCATCTCTCATCTCAATTTCCTCATCAGTCATAGAAGATCATAAGATTATCAATTTCCCTTGCATGGGGTGTAGGAGAGGCTGTGAGTGTCTGGTTGTCTTCATCCATAATATTGTGCCTATTCCTAATTCCCATAGAGGGCAATAAGGTTTAGAAGTCAATAAAGTTTGAGAGGAGGCCATTTCCATAGCATTTTTCACGTTTGCATGACTGACTCAGTTAGGGAGCTATGTTATTATCACTTTTAGGCAGAAGAGGCAAGTTACAGATCTCCTTGTGTGGAGATTAAAATTGCCCAAGTACAAGAAAGCAGAGCTCTAAGTTAACAGGACTTTCTTAAAGGGTCCATGGTCCTCTCTAATGGAGAAGACCTCAGATCTTCCTCACAATCTGAGATGCCCCCTTCTTCCAGGACCTTTTTTTTAGGGATTGATACCCACATAGGCAATACAAATAGCAAATATGAAATACAGAATCTCACTGGTTGATAGACCTTACCCTTGATGGCCAAAAATGACACATCAGTGGGGTGTGGGTGGGGTGTCCCCAGTTGGGCTAAGCATGGGGCATCTCAGCTAAGTGGTAATAAGGGGGTATTTCATGTTGAATAAGAGGAAGGTCTGGAGGTCAAAAAATAACTTGGGGGACTTTCCATTTCATTGAGACATCCCACCCACGTTGGTTTTGGACATGGAGTTTGAGCAAAACAGGGTGGAGACATCTTTGTCAGCGTTATTGAGGTTGCAAAAGCGAGCCTTGTAATTGGTAAACAAGTAGTGAATGTTACATTAAAGTTTGAGGCCCACTATAAGAACCTATCTATCCCTATGTGATTTCTGTAGAATAACAAACTGATTGGAACAGAGTAGGTGTCCAGATGAATTATTTCTTGAGCAGTTTAGGAATCAGTGCTTAGGATTTCTAGCCAGAGAATTACTGTGATAATAATGTGACATAAATAACCAGAGGCTAATAGGACGAATAGTGTAAATAAAATGTCATTTGTGAAGGTCAGGAAGACTGAATTGCCAACTGGTGGGGGGTTTCATTGAGTGGTGTCAATGGGGTCATTAGGGATTAACATGACCAGTGGTATAGAGGAAGAGAAACTGGGTGATTACAGAGATAGCCTGAATATTAAAGAACCTTACATAAATGTAGTCTAGCAACAGATCACCAAGGGCTTCATATTTTTTTAAAGAATTATTAATGAAACTTAACAGGAAAGAAGGAACCATGACAGGATATTGAAGACAGGGGTGGCTGGACAAGTTCTAAGCAGAAATATGCCCAAAGCCAATATATTTGTTACTGCTTCCTTTCTGCCATCTTGGCTTCACCCCCAAAGCCAATATATTTGGAAAAAAAAAATCACAACCAATTTTAAATTCTTATAATTTCATGTATTTTAAGGAAACTTAATTATTTGGGAAGGAGACTAGTAATCAAAGAAGAGAATAGGATAAATGATGGAAAACTTTCTGGGTTTGGGAGTTTTAGGGGTTTCTTGAGAAATTGAGAAACCAAGTTTAAAAAAAATAATTAGGTGTTGAGATTCTCCTATGGAGTGCAATGGCAGGTGGCAAACTTTCAACTAGACTGAACTGGAAGACAGCTCTTTTAGCCTAAGTAAGGTAGAGGCTTGAGAAAGAGGTTGGAGTAGGGTGATTGTCTTGCTCCATAGAGTTAGCATTGGAAAAGCCTATTCATATCTCTATATATCATTGCTGATTTTAGAGTAGAAAAGTGAAACCAGAGAGGTTTTCCAAGGTCACACAACTAGCTGGGACTGGAATCCTGGGTTCTTGACTTTTACTAAATACATTTTTTTTTTTTTGGCATTTACAACACTGAGCAGGCAGGGATAGGGTGAGGTCACAAAATAGCTCTATGTATATCATCAGAATAAAATGCTTTTTACAGGACCATGAACATACATCCAGACAACAACTTGTGCCAAAAATGCAGGTAACATGGGACTACCTGAAGAAGAAGAAATAGAATCCTGAGAGAGCAGAATCAGAGGTACTCATAATGGGGACAGGCCACAAGGAGCTCCTCAGTGTCTATCAGAGGCTGAAGGAGATGGAAAGTGTCCAGCAACAGGAAATAATGGAACAAAAGAAGGAGTGGGAGGCCCTGATGTTCCAACAAAGCACATTTCTAACAGACAAAAGAAGAGAATTGGAGGTAAAGGTGAGATTTGTGGATCCTCATCAGGGCCACTTGTAAATGTATGGGGAGAGTAAATTGATGACATTGTCTTTTGTTGCCCTTTTCTAGACTTTTTTTTTTTTTGAGACAATTAGGGCTAAGTGACTTGCCCAGGGTCACAGCTAGTAAGTGTCTAAGGTGAGATGTGAAGTCAGGCCCTCCTGACTCTATCCACTCTGCCACCTAACTGCCCCTCCCAGACTTTCTTTTGAGATTTACTCTTGTATTCTGCTATGTGTGACTTGTGCTTCCTGGGGAAAAGGGGCCAGGAGTCACTCCTGAGTGATGAGATGTTTGCCTGCTGGATTTGGCCTAGAGCAATGGGGAGGGCTCTGTGGGCTGATGCTGGGAAGAGGCTCTGCCAGGGACCCTGATCACTATCAGTGACCAGAAACCCTGCATTCAGTCTGGAAGGAATTCACCAGGCTCAAGCAAACTTTGAAGCCAAAATTGTAAAGTTTATTGCTACGCTGCGCAGCACCATGTGCAGCACACTGGGCGAGGATTCTTAGTGAACCTGCAACCTTACAGAAATCACAGGTATAGTTTTAAGGAGTTAAGACAGTAAATCAGGTGCCAATTATGCTAACTAGGTGAGTAAGGGTGGGAACAGGGAGGAGTTAAGGAGTAGTCAGTGCTTAAAGGACCATGCACTTTTAATATCAACTGGGCATGCGTATTGCCCATGATTCACTGGGAAACAGCCCAAGGGGGTCTACCTGGAGGTGTGGTTTTAGGCCTGACTTGTCACTAAAGCCAATCCTCGGTCATGGCCACTAAGGAGTGCCCAGTCTGCCACCCATCAATGTCAGGCTTGACAAGATAGATGTTGGGAACCAAGGCCATCAGAGACACAGTGTGGGTATAATTGGCTAAGGAGTTACCCTATAGATAGGGTACTGAAGAATTTATGGTGCAGCTGGCCACTCTAACTAAGGGAGATAACATTTGCCTAAGCTAAAAATGTTTATAGTTTTGTGAAGGATTCCTAAGTAGATTATTGTTTCAGGCAGAGATAAACAGTTCATGAGTTGTTGCTGGGCAGAGTGCTGGCAGGGGGAAGGGGCAGAGTTAATGCTTTGAGACTGTGGTGGGGGAGTGAGACTTTACAGGCTGCTTTTTACAAATTGATTTTACAGACACAGATCCCAAAGCACCCCATTTACAAACTGATGTTACAGATTGATATTACAGACTGATGTTACAAACATATATACATCCCAAGGACCCCATCATTCCCCCCTTAAACAGATGGCACCCAAAATCATTTGGGGATAAGGGGTGATGGTCTCAGCTTCCTGAACTGCTTCTCACTGGGAAGGGGCGTAGAGCTGTCCCTGCCTTACAGGGTTCCATCGTTCAAGGGGTGGGGTCCATGGCCAATGTCCTGAATCTGGCTGATGCTAGATCCAAGGGGTGAAGCGTCATGATCTTGCACAGGGGTTGGTACTCAGCCTGAGCTGTCATCTGCAAGTGAAGGGTGCTGAGCCTAGAAGACACAAATATAACCAAGAAATTAAACAAACAAGGGCCAAAAAGAAGTAAGAGAAAATTGACCAGAAGTGGGGTGAGGGTGGGCTAGCATAAGCCATTACTCAGACGTTTTCACTTTCCTTCATATTTCTACATACTACATAGACAAGATACCTCATAAGTTTTTATTCTTTTACGAATATAACTGTACTGCCCTTAACACTAGGTTCCTAGCTTGAACCTCACAAATGAGGCTGCTTCTCACACATGTGATTATAGAGTTTCAGAATCATCCTGAAAGACCTTAGATCAGTGAGGTCAGGCATATCTGTACCTGAGGCCATTCTACTGGGACTCCAGTAGGAGGTCAGCAGGTAAGATGTTCCTTTCAATAGGTAGGCAGTAACAGGCAAAGATGGGTGGTACTTGTTTCTCTTCAGAAATTCTATCCAGGTCCAATGGTATAATAGGTAATTCTCTTCCACTCATAGAGTGGATACTTCCAGAGGTATAAACAACATATATCTGTCCTGAGGAGATATCAGCAAATGTAAAAGTCCTCTTCCTATCATCAGAAAATTCATATGGATACTGACATGCCAGCAGTCGAGATTCTGCAGAAAGAACAAAGGCATCAGTAAATAGAAAGCACCTTCTATATATCAGAAACTGTGCTAAAGAATGAGGATACAATTAAGGAAAAGAAAAACAGGCCCTACCCTCAAGGAGGTTGAAAGACAACCCATAAAAGAAAGTTGAAAATTGAAAAGTGAGTGCATGGGGGAAAGGGGTAGGTTGGAGTGTGCCCAAAATTACATTGTAAAGAAATCAAAGAAGGCCAAAATAATTGAAGCCAGGTAGGAAATGGGGACGTAGTATTACTATAGTACCTAGTATTACTATATTGCCTCCCCTCCCACACTTGGGAACATGCTATAATATGGTTTATTTGCTGATACAATACCCCTCACTCCTGTCAATCACTGCTTGCCACACCCTGGTGATATTTGCTTCAAACCCACAACCTTCATGGACCCTAGGATAGTGTTGGTCTAAAACTAGGGGTCTCATGACTTGTGGAAGGCCCTGAGATGTTGTTGAAAGGATCTTATGATCTTTGGAAAGCCCCTGTTCTGAGTACTTGGAGTTGATGCCCTGTGGAAAGTTTCATGGTCCCTGAGAAGTCTGCTGACAAAGTTGTTATGATGCATGGACAACCCTGAGCCAACCACAAGATTTCTCCACTTATGGCACTGACCAAGCAGTGAATTAGAATGCCTCCTTCTATTTTTAGTGCTTTCAAAGGTGTATCAAAGTAGACAGCATACATGGGGAAGGGTCTCCAATGGTGAGGAAGATCTTGCACCCAATTAATTTGGGACCCCTAGACTCACTAATAAATTCATTAATCGTGTTCTCCATTTCTTGTGCTACAGATTGGAATTTTCTGGTCCATGCCAACTATTAATCAGCAGTTATTATGTCTACTATGTGCCAGGCACTATGCTAGAAACATTACATTTGATCAGCACAATGACCCTGAGATTTATCGATATGATTTCTTAGATTATGCAGCTGAGGAAACGGAGGTAAAAAGAGGTTAAGTGACTTGCCCAGAATTAACTAAACAACAGAGGTTAGATTCTAATCAGGGATTCCTGTTTCCAGGTCAGGAACTCTACCCATTGTGCCACCTAGTTAATAATAATAACAACAACACCAAGAAAAAACAGATAAACCATTCTGCTACAAAGGCCAAATGAGCACTTTAGAGTTAGTATCTCTGCTCAAATTCTACTTCTGCCACTTCTTATCTTTCTGAAGTTGGCCAAATCAGTAAAAGAGAAAAACAAATACCTCCTTCTAGCCTCAGTTTCCCTCTCTGTAAAATGAGATGATGACATTAGATGACCTCCAAGGTTTCAGACCTCACCAATTTAATCAATCAATTACTTATTAAGTGATTACTAAGTGTGATTTTGTACCAAGAAAGACAAAAAGTGACCCCACTCTTCTAAGAGCTCATGGTCAAATGCCAAGAGAATTAGAAAACAAACTTGTTCTTAACCAAGTTACTTACAGATGGCCCTAGCTATGAGGGTGGATTGGGGGAGAAACTGCCAATGATATCAGGCAGAAGTTGGCATTTTCTTTGAAAGCTTTGTTTTCAGGAAACAAAGGGGGAAATGACTCACCTGATGAATTAATCCATCTATCTTCTTTTCACCAAGAGTACATAGAAAGTAATTACCAGGACACACAAAAAAAGGAAATCAAAGGGATGGCTAGGTGGTGCAGTGAATATAGCACCAGCCCTGAAGTCAGGAGAACCTGACCTCAAATCTATCTTTAGACTCTTGACAGACTTACTAGCCCTACTAGCCCTGTGATTTTGGGCAAGTCAATGAAACCAAATTGCGCTCCCCCCCCAAAAAAGCTGAAAAACAAAAAGAAGAAGAAAGTAATGATGAACTTTGGTCTTTCCAAATTAAAAGGTTTGTTTTTAATCAAAAATTATCTCATTTGCCAGCAGGCATGACATCAGGAACTCCACTGTTTGTGTAAACGAATTCAGGTACACAGTTTTAGAAGAACAAGTTACTTTGTGAATAAGGGGCCAAGAGATGGAGATCCATGGTGGTCCCAGTCTTCCCCAAGCAAAAAATCTAAAGTTTTGGAATTAGCAAGTCCCTCATGCTACATGGAGGGGATGCTGTTTAGTCATTTTCAGTTGTGTCCAACTCTTTGTGACTCCATTTGGGGTTCTCTTGGCAGAGATACTGGAATGGTTTTTCCTTTCCTTCTCCAGCTCATTTTCAGATGAGCAAACATAAGGTAAATATGGTTTTTCTATGAAATATATTTGAATTTTATATGAAATATGTTGGGAGAAATAGGGCCTATAATAGGACTTACATACATGAACAAGATAGGTCATGCAACACACATAGGTGTTACTTCCACATTAAATAATAAATCTAAATAAAATTGGAATTCCCATTGAGGTAACACAAGATATTCCTTAAATTATTGTCCTTTAAGGTTACTGGTTACACTGAAATCCTTTTCTTAAAAACAACCCAGAAGATATTTCTGATTTAGCTCCATTGAATGATAGATTTTTCTCTTGGTCCCACAAGCAATTGGGGTTAAATAACTTGCTCAAGGTTACAGAACCAGTCATTATTTAAGTGTGGGTGCTCATTTTCTGAGGCTGGATTCTATCCCTGGTCATATCAACTCTGAGGACTGTGCTCTTACTCACTGTGCCACCTAGCCTCCCCGAGAAGGCTTATTTCTTAACATATCTTTCTGAGAAATCTCATTTTCTAGACTGTCAGCCTCTGAGTATCTGACAAAGCCATCTCTTCTCACTTCCTACATATCAAATGTACAGGCAGTAGGGAAAGAGTCATTTTATATAGCTGTGCCAAACACAGGCCCCTTAATTTTGATTTAACTTCCAAAAATATAGTAAGTTGATAAACATTGAGGGGATTGTACGGAAGCCATTTGGTACATCACCCTTCTCAAAAACTGCTCCCTGCACTGAGCAGAGATGTAGAGACTTGGCTCCAAAAAAAAAAGTGTTTTCTAAGGTTATAGATATCCAGTTTCTAGAAGACCCTGGAAATAGCATAACGGTTTGTACTCTGAGTCCAGTATTCTTTCTCCTGGGACTATTATATTGTCAGGTGTCCATTGACTTGAATACTTTAGGAAGAAGGAACATAATGACTAGCTTTTTAGTAATATATCTTCTTCCTGGGCTACTAAGAGAACTTTTTTTTTCGGGGGGAGGGCGGGGGAGAGGGGGACTGAGGGAGTCGGGTATCGTTTCCAGTTGTTTTACACCCTTCATCAGTAAATGAAAAAGTCCTTTTCTAAGCACCAATGCCTTTAAGAAATGTATGAGCAGGCAGGTTTCAGAAAAACCTGGAAAGACTTATATGATCTGATGCTGAGTGAAATGAGCAGAACCAGGAGAACAGTGTACACAGTAAAAGCCACATTTTGTGACGACTGACTTTGACAGATGATGGGTTTCCAGTTGGGTTGCTGCAGATCATGTCTAATGAATTACAAAGACGAAGAGTGAGTGCAAGCTACTTAGAAAGATTTATTATACTTTTGAGGTTTCATGCTCTGTCGAGTGGCTAAGTCCCTTTGAGGAAATTAGCCCCCTCAGTAAGGCGAGACACACAATTTTATAGAGAATATGATGTTGATTATTTAGTGCAGCAAGTGAGCAAAACTAAAAACATATACACATATCCTCTGGTAATATAAAAGGATGGAAGTTTGTCCTTTCATGAGAGAGACTCTTCTGAGCCTGAGGGTTTGGGGGATGTATTGCAGAGAGAGCACACTCAAAGTTGGTTTGTTCAGAGAGCAAAATGATATACCTAAAATATAGGCTTGAGTAGAGGTAATTGGTGTCATTAAAGGAGGAACATTGCTAATCAGATGGAGATGAGATAGAAAAGTTCTCAGGATGGGTGGTTGTGGTGGGAATGACCTTGCAGATGCCTAGCCTGGATGAAACTTGGTGGTGGGGGAATGAGCTTATAGGGACCACAAATGGATGGGAAGATATTTTAATTAAGGCATCAGAAGTAGAATCACTCACAGTCCCTTCATCAGGTCAAGATTTCATCCAATGAAAAAGCTTCAAGCCTTTTCACCTGGCAGTTAATAGTGGAAATCTTAATTCTGGCTTTTGATCATCCCATCTGGCATTTGTCATTATATACTCTACATATAAATTCAGTAAGGTAATAGTATACCAATTTGTACTCCTTTTCCAATCTTAAACCAATCTGTGGCTCCACGTTCCGTTCTAACTGTTACTTCTTGGCCCACATACAGGTCCCTCAGGAGATAAATACAATTATCTGAATACTTCCATTTCTTTGAGGAATCGCCACAGTGGGTTGTGATGCAGACAAAGGCTGTAGTGTAGTCAGTGAAGCAGAAGTTATTTTTCTGGCACTCCTTGCTTTCTCCATAATCCTGCAAATGTTGGCGATTTGGTCTCTATCTCCTCTGCCTCTTTGGAAGCCAGCCCACACTTCTGTTAATTCTTGATTCACATATTGCTGAAGCCTGTCTTGAAAACTCTTAAGCATACCTTTGCTGGTGTATGAAATGAGTACAATTATTTGGTAATTTGAAAATTCTTTATCATTGCCATTCCTTAGGACTGAGATGTAAACCAATCATTTCTAATACAGTGATCATTGTTGAGTTTTCCAAATTTACTGGCATGTGAATATAGCACTTTAATAAGATCTTTTAGATCTTTAAATAGCTCACCTGCAGTTCTGTCACCTCCACTAGCCTTATTGTTGGCAGTGCTTCCTAATGCCCACTTGGCTTCATCCTTTAGGACATGTGGCTCTCCAGCAGTAATGACAACATCATGGCTGTCAGTGATGTTGAGATCTTTCTTGAATAGTTCTATGTATTCTTGCTACCTCTTCTTAATCTATTATACTTCCATTAAGTCTCTTCCATTTTTGTCTTTTAGCATGACCATTTTTTACATGGAATGTTTCCATGATGTCTAATTTTAAGAGATCTTTTCCCTTTTTCATTTTATTGATTTTTCCCCCCTTAATTCTTTACATTACTTTTTTAAGAAAACCTTCTTTCTTGTTGCTATTCTCTGGAATTCTGAATTCAGTTAGGTACATCTTTTTCTTCCTCCTTTCCCTTTCCTTTTTTCCTCAGCTATTTGTAAGGCTTAATCAGACAGTCATGTTCATTTGCTTTCATGTTCTTCCTTTTCTTTGAGATGTTCTTTGTGGCTGAATCTCTGTACTTGCTGCTTCAGGCTCTCTACCTACCTGATGTAATCCCTTAAGTCACTTTCACTTTGTATTCATTAAGGGTGTTATTTAGATCATACCTGCAAGGATCTAAGACCATCTCTCCTGTTATTTACCCTGTTTTCCAGAGCTAAGGCGCAGCAAGCAAGCTGTGCACTGGCTTTCCCATAGCAATCCTTTGGCCTTGGGGTGAAATTGCTGCAACTAAATCACAGAATTGATGGGGCCTGAGCTCAGCCAAGTACCAATAGGCCCAGACATGAAGTCCTACTAGGAATGGACTTTTTGTCACTAGGCAACCCTGCTTCACAGTTGCAGTTGTGCCCCACCATTTTTGCTACACTATACTGTTTGATTATTTATCTAGCCCCAAATATGTAAATCACGGTTTAGCCCCCACTGCCTTGGTCTCCTACAGATGTGGTTTTAGGGGTACAGGGGCCTCAGAATACCAAGGCACAGGGTAGTATTTTCTGGAAGGAATTCATGGACTCGAATCAATTTTAAATCAAGGTTTATTGTAACTCTATGTAGTGAGAAAGATTTCTTAGGAACTTACAACCTAAAAGGGATGCAGTTGAAGTTTATATAGGAAAAATTACAGAGAAGTATGGGCCAAATATGCTAATTAGGTGTTTCGGGGCAGGATTAGGGAAGTGGTTAGGGAGTGATCAGTTCTTAAAGGAACATGTACTCTTTGTATCTGCTAATGAAGTGTTTTACTCAGAGCTCACCAGGAATAGCCCATGAGTTTGAGGGGCTGCAATGTTACCAAGTCAACTAACTTTCAGGCCTCTTCTGTTACCAACGTCCTGTTGACAAAATAGATTAAAGGAACATATCTTGATATCTAGAATGTATACAGTAATGTAGGGAGTCAGTACACAATAGCCTGGTTGGTATTGGTGGGGGGCTTGTGCTTGGACCCCAGTTGCAGGATCACATTTTTCCCTAACCTCAAAACACTATCCCTGCCACTTTCTCCCCAGCCCAAGGACACTACACTCAGCAATTACTGATGAGTAGGCCCTAGTAAGACAAACCCTCTTTCCCCATGACAAGAAGAAGCTGACCTCTGAAGAAATTCTCTTGGAAAAACAAAACTATCTTGTAACCACAGAAATCTCACTTATCGATTCCCATAGTTATCATATAAAATTGAGAGGTCAAGCTATAGATGTCAACTCTCAAAGCAATCTTGCTTTGGAGGTTAAGGGTTTAGCAGTGCTGAAGACCCCAAAAAGCATCACATTGGTCCCGCTGAAAGATTGCAACTCAAGTGTTCTCTCAGCCAAAGAAAAGCCAAGTTCATTACAGATTCACCACAATGGGTAGACTCTTAAGGAGCCCAAGTATATGTGAAGCTTGTATTGGACAAGCAGGACAGAAGAATCTAACACAGAGTGAGTCTGTGCTAGATTACCCTCAGCCCCTTTGTGGAGGCAAGATGGCTCTTAAATACAGAAAGAGTGTGACTAGAAGTATGAACAAGTTTCAGGTGAAGATAAGAAATGGGAATTCATACCTTGAAGAAGAAGGGATTGGGATAAGACAGACTCAGATATACCAGTGTGCTGAAAGTAGAGAAGAAGGCAGAGTCTCTGGTTGAAGAAAACATCTCAGAAAGAAGCAAGGGTAAGTTTCCCAATGAGGTATTATTTCATTGTCAGGAATGTGAGGCATGTCTTCCCTGTGATAACTTCTCTCTTCCATCTAGTTCTCCAAATTCCTCCCTTTATAAAAATTTTGCAAATGCTCCTTAAGGCACCAATTCCTACATAATAGAATACTACAAGTCACTACTGATAAGAAAAATCCAAAGGTTTTACCTCACATCCCCCAAATTGGCAAAGATGAGAAGAGATGGAAATAG
The DNA here is from genome assembly GCA_011680675.1 of Gymnobelideus leadbeateri. Classification (NCBI taxonomy): domain Eukaryota; kingdom Metazoa; phylum Chordata; class Mammalia; order Diprotodontia; family Petauridae; genus Gymnobelideus; species Gymnobelideus leadbeateri. The sequence goes on along the minus strand of WOXC01011528.1, from coordinate 54,434 downwards.
GAAATGCTGAAGGGGCTGGGAAAAGACAGGTATACTAAGGCACTACTGGTGGAGTTGTGAATTGGGCTACTCATGCTGGATAGCAATTTATAATTATCCTCAAAATGTCAAGACTCCTTACATTTTGACCCTGAGATCTCAATCATAGAAACATATTCCAAGGATCTTAATGAAACAAAAAGTTGTACCACGTATACAAAAAAAAAATCATCACAACATTTTTTCCTGGTATCAAAGAATTTCAAACAAAGTGAGTGCCCTAATATAATTCACTAGGATAGCACATTAATCACTGCTGGATGATGCAGACTAAACTTTTATGAGATGTGGTACTTTATATTGGAACTTGCCATCTAGTATAATGATAATTATAGGGACACTTCAGTGCTGCACAAAATAATCAGGTCAGAAGGGAAAAAATAACTTGAAAAAAGGCAATATTAGAAGCAAGTGGAAGAAATATAAACAACTTAACACAACTCTATGTGAATGAATGAAACAACTCAATAAAGCAAAAAAGGATGGATTGGATAAGAAAACAAAACCAAACAATCTGTTGGTTATAGAAAAACAAAATACCTAAAGTTTAGTCAAAAACATAATTTGTAGATTCAAATACTTGCCATGGTAATTAACCTTATTGGATATTAACTCATGGGAGAAACAATTCACTAGGACCCAACTCTATTTCAATCAGTATTAACCAGGTTGATATTCTACTTAAATCATATACTGATAGGTAGGTTCTTATAATGGGCCTCAAACATTAATGTAATATTCACATTGTGTTTTTTAAGGGACTAGTAATCCATGTGTAATCAGGAAGGCAATTCTTTCTTAATCAAAAGTTTAATATAAGTATGTCTTCATGTTGTGAATTTATCTTGTAGGCTTTCACTTCTCTAATATTGGTTCTGATGCTAAAGCTAATGGTCATAAAAGAGTCTCCTGTCCATCCAAAATAATTGGCCCCCAGGTTTCATAGACCTGCTGTAGCATCCTGAGACAATAATCCCTAGGCATATGGTGTATGTTTATGTGTGAGCAAAAGTTTAGGAGAAAAGAAAGGGTCTACCCTAAAGACAGAGAGAATGTAGAGACTAGGAAATACATTTCTCCCACTTTAAAATTGTGTTCTCTATGGGAAGACAGTAGAAGTGAGATCACCAGAAAATCTCTAGGATCCAATTCTGATAATAAAGTCTGTAAAAAGTACTTAGATGCTGACAAGCCTTCATAAATAGCTGGAATTTCAGGGAGGGGCTCAAGAAAAATGACCATTGAGAAGTGAAGGAGAAGTAAAACATAACAAACAATATAAGGACATGATAGAGCAGAGAGTTGCATCTATACCCATAAAAACTATTTACCATTCTCAGAAAAGAGACACTTACAGCTGTCTTATCTCTAACCTTCACAATCAAAATGATTTTTTGACAGTTAAAGGGTCTTGTCACTTTTTCCCCCTGATGGTTTTCTCATTTGGATAAGAAACCCAATAAAAATTCCCTCAGATACTCTCAGTTTTATCTTTGCCTGATCCTTCTTCCATCCTCTACCTCCCCCTCCTGAGAAAGGTTTTACTTAACTATCCCAAGTCACAGAATGCTGCTGATTGACTCTGTACCCTAGGCATGTTTGAAAAGCCATCAAAACAAGCCTAGCCCCTCAATAGACCAAGCTACTGTCTGTGAGCAATCTTTATTAGCTTTTTAATCAATCTTCTTTTTCTTGCTTTGGAACCTGAACTTATGTTACATACCACTCCCCCTCCACCCAGTTACCCAATCTAACTATTGGGTAAGATTCTCCTTGTCCTTTGTGGGAATCCAGGTAGAAAAAATGCCCGAGGATAGCATTCAGATTTGCAATGGTCACAGTTTTGTGTTAAGGTCCAACTCCACACTTCACATTCCTTCCTCCAGGGGCCACAGCCTCACTCCCCTAAAGTAGGTCTTAAAGCTTGTCTTGGCAACCAAGCCTAGAGCAAAACCCATCAATGCAGGTTTATTTTTGTCCCTCAGGTATACTCATCATCCTTAGACAACAAGGCCACTTTGCATGCCACATTCCCCTGAGGATAAATGCAGAAGCTAAGACCCAGAGGTGTTCTCACCTGCCCAATGTAAAGTGTCAAAACCATGATGAACTTAGGCATTCTGATCCTAGATCCAACAGTCTTTCTATAACACTATGGGAAGAACAAAAAAAGATATGCTTGGGACCAAAATTTACACAAGCACTGGGCTGCTGGAGCCTGGCCTGCTGTCACTGAGTGAACTTTTGATAAAAATCTTTCTTTGTACTTATATGAACTGATGAAAAGTGAAGTGAGCAGAGCCAAGAAAACACTGCACTTACTAACAACAACACTGCATGGTCATCAAATGTGAATGATTAGCTATTCCCAGCAATATAACGATCCATGACAATTTCCAAGGACTCATGATGAAAAATGCCATCCACCTCCAGAGAAAGAACTGAAGGAGTCTGAATGCAGATTGAAACTGTATTTTTCACTTCCTGTGTTTTTTTTTTATGTTTTTCTTCCCCTTTGGATTTTACAACATGGCTAATATGGTAATAGGTTTTGTATGATTGAGAATGTATAACCCATAACAAATTACTGACTAACTTGGGGAGGGAAGAGGTGAGGGAGGGAGAAAGAGAATTTAGAACTATAAAGTTTTTTTAAATGAATGTTGAAAATTGTCTTTACATGTAAATGTAGAAAAATAAAATATTGTTTTTTAAAAATAGCTCTTTAGGGGGCGGCTAGGTGGCGCAGTAAGTAGAGTGTTGGCCCTGGAGTCAGAAGGACCTGAGTTCAGATCCGACCTCAGACACTTAATGCACACACAAACAAAAACCTAGCCATGTGACCTTGGGCAAATTACTTAATCCCAATTGCCCTCCAAAAAGCAAAAAAAAAAAAATAGCTCTTTTGAAGACCAGAGATTCTAAGTGTTATCTAAGGGCTTTAGTCTTACTAGGTATTAGGGAGGTAGGTATTGGTTAATTGGTTAAATGGATCAATTCCCTTCCGGTTTTCTAAAAATGCCTTTCAGCTCAAATTCCAACTTTTGGCAAAGGCCTTTCTAGCTCCTCTTCCTCTCAACCCTCACCCACTAGTGAGTCCCTGTGACATTTCATAAGTACACATTTCTTTTCATATCTTTCTCCCATAAGAATGTGAGCTCCCTCCTGGAGCTCGTGCCGCCCAGAATAGTCAGGGAGCCACGGTGCTGCTCACGGCGCCGCTGTGGGTGCGAGCCCGCCTCACCGACCGCTACTGGCAGGTCCAGGATGGGCTGCAATACGCCCGGCACTTTCGGGGCAGGAAGAATCGGTGTTACAGGTTGGCTGTCAAGGCTGTGACTAGAGCCTTCGTGAAATGCACCAACTCCAGGAGACTGAAGAAGAGCAACATGCGGGCGCTTTGGGTTAATCGAATTACAGCTGCTTCCCGAGAACATGGCTTGAAGTATCCATCATTTATTAGCAATTTGATCAAGTGCCAGGTGGAGCTCAACAGGAAGGTCCTTGCTGACCTGGCGATTTACGAACCCAAGACGTTTAAGTCTTTGGCTGCTTTGGCCAAGAGGAGGAGAGAAGAAGGCCTCACAGCGGCGCTGGGGAAAGAGAAGGAGCCGGCAGGGATCTTTTCCAGGGTGGTGCATTATCAGTGAAGGCGATGGAGCCTTGGCCACCACCGCTGCCGCTGGGGCGCTTTGCCCGACAAAGGACTGGGGGTGACTCTCAGCTACACCAGTAACAAAGATGGGCAGTGTAAGAGCTTCCCCAGGCTGTTCACATTCTTTTGTAATCATGTCTTTTCACATTTCAGGAGCAGGACCAGAGGAGAGGGAGCTGGGCTTTTACCAGGTGGGAGGATGGGGGAGCCTTTGTCACACTGGAAACCCTAAAGGATTCATTCAGCAGGTGTTCTTTTAAAAAAGGGGCCGACTTTAAAATGGATTTGGGAAGAGATTATAAAATAAAGCTTTTTTAACAAAGAGAAAAAAAAAGAATGAGCTCCTTGAGAGCAAGAATCCTATTTTTGTTTTGATTTGTATGTATTACAAGGATCAATACAAAATTTAGTACTGAGTCATCACTTAATAAATACTGATTGCTTGCTTGAGGAGTTAACACCTTATTGGAATAAGGTGCCATAGGGAATTCTGGGAGGCTGACAAAATACAAAAGGGTATTCCTAGTTGGGAAAAGTAACTTGTCTTTTTATAATTGATTTAGCCTAATCCTTCTTGAAGTGGAGAGTGTTTATGAGGGAGGGGAAAGCCCTGGGAAACATAAAAGCCAAGCCTTTAGGCATTTTACTGGTGTATCCATCCCTCTCAGAGCTAAGATCCTCCTCCAACCTGCATTCCTGAGACAGTATCAAAGGTAAGTTTCCTTCTGAGGAAAGCTCTTTTGTTGAAGACCAAGGATTTAGAGCTAGCTGGCACCTTTAGGGATCATCTAGTTCCACCACTTTGTGTTACATGTGAGGAAACAGCCCCCAAAATATTTATGTGACTCAGGTATCCAGTGTCAAAAAGAAAGTTCTGTAGCTAGGATCTGAGCCTAGCAACTCTGAATACAAATACCATGGTATTTCTTTTAAAACATGCTTTTGTTTGTTATCAAAATTTGGAAAATTGAGGGAGAGACTGGCTCAATGTAAAAGGCCAGTGCTGTCTATAGTATCTAATTATGTGACTTTGGACAAGTTTGTTAACCTCTCTGAGCTTCAGTTTTCTTATATATAAAATAGGGGTATTCAATAGTATGCGACTACATCACTTCATGGACTTAATTAGGGGATTTTACATGAACACACACGCATACAAGGAGATGTTTTATAAGTGCTAGCTTTGCATCAGCCATTGTGAATCAAGATGAAATCCTGAAGATGGCAACTGTTAATAAAAATTAAAGGTATAAACCCAAAAGGAGAAGGAAAAGATGCCTTAGTTCAAAAACAATTCAAAGGTCTAGGAGCTTCACCCCCACTTAACCTATGTCAGGAAGTTGGGGCTCTTAGGGTACAAGGGTGATGAAGTCTATAGTAAAGCTGAGTCAGTTACTCTACTTTTAAAAGTTAATGCAAGCAAAAGTATGTCTTATTATTTCTTAAAGATCTGAATCAACTCAGTGTTTGTGGTTTGGACTTGGGATTTCATCTCTGAATGGAGTGCCAGGTGAGGTAACAAGTTCTCTAACCTACACCAATTCAGATTGGAAGCTGACCTGCAATTTATAGTTTTACAGTTTCCTGGGGTAGCTAGATGGATGGCCCAGTGAACAGAGCACTGGGCTTGAACTCAGGAAGACTCATCATCCTTGAGTCCAAATATGACTTTAGATACTTAATAACTCTGTGTCTCTGGGAAAATCAATTACCCAAACCCTGTTAACTTTAGTTCCTAACCTCTAAAATGGGCTGGAAAATGAAAAGGCAAACCACTTTAGTATCCTCGTCAAGGAAACTCCAAATGGAGTCACTAAGAGTAACAACATTAAGGAACAAAAAAGAAACAGAAAAGAAATGACTCAGCTGTTGAGCTGTTTCTTGTAGTGAAGAGAGGCAAAGGAATGTGTACTCAGGACAGAGGCCTCCAGACTGGCTAAATCTAGCAACATAAGTGAGAAGTACTAGGTGACCTCTCCATGCTAAGGTGAATGGAGGATTAAGCCCTGGAATTAGGAAGATCTGAGTTGGAATCCTACTTCAGACTTAACTAAATGTCTGCCCTGGGTAAGCTGCCAAACATCTCATCCTAATTTCCCCCAATTTTAATGCAGATAATGAGTACCTACTTCACCAGGGGCTTGTGTGCTATTTGTTCACTATTTGATATGAGCAGAGGGCCTTGGATTAGGAAGACAGGAGTTCTTCCTCAAGTCTGACTTTACCAGAGTGCAGAGTAAAATACTGCCCTAGGACAATACAAAAACAGGAGACTGGATATTGGTCAAAGGTTGCTGACTTCAGGTTTTGGATGGTACTCCACTTTGCCCTTCACTTCACTGATTTGTAAAGCAGACAACTCAACCTTCCCTTTTCTTTACTGATTTGTAAAGCAGAAAACTCTACTTTCCTCTCCCTTAATTGATGTGTAAACTGGCAGATGGCCCACCCCTTGGTTTCCCTTGATTGATCTGTAAACAGGCAGGACCCCACCCCTTGCTTTCATTTTCCCTTGATTGATCTGTGGTTGCCAGTCCCAGGCTAGGTTTTCTTTCTTTCTTTCTTTCTTTTTTTTTTTTTAAAGCAATTGGGGTCAAGTAACTTGCTCAAGGTTACATGGCTAGTCATTATTTATGCGTGGGTGCTCATTTTCTGAGGCCAGATTCGATCCCGGGTCATCCCAACTTCGAGGCCGGCCCTCTTACTCACTGCGCAACCTAGCCGCCCCCAGGCTAGGGTTTCTTGCTGGCGGGATATTCAAATGTACACTGACCAATCACTGTAGTTTCAGCTTAAGTAACCTGGCTATGGAACCTCTATAAAACCAGCATACTGTCTGTTCCAAAGCACTGTCTGATTTGGGCATGTACCCTGACTTCAAAGGTAATAAAATCTACTTTTTAAATTTAATCTTGGGATCTTCTGTGTTACTTTTATTGGGGTACAACATGGGCAAGTAACTTAACCTGACACTGATTTTATCCCATCTAGAAATGTTTCTGTGTGTAAAGGACCTTAAAGGGCTTCTCTGTGTGTTTCTCATATATATGTTATTCTGATAATGTGCCTGTATTTTTGCCCACCCTTCCCCTTAATGATGTCTGCATTTTTTGAAGAGTTTGCCTCAAGTTTATAGGGAAAATTGGTTGTTACATTGCTTCCTATGCCATTTCATGGGATGTGTTTGTTTTGAACTAAAAACCAAAATGAGAATAGAAAACCTTGCCTCACTGTCTCTCATTGTCTCTCCTCAGGATGTATGGAAATGAAATTGAAGGGATGTTTGCAGGTGAACTTGCAGGGATGTTTGCAGATGAAATTGAAGAAGCTATGTTTGCAGATGAAATTGAAGAAGAAGAGGAAGAGGAGCTTTGTGCTTTCTGCTGGACTTTTGTGTCAAGAACAATCACCCTTGACTGTGGACATTGTGCTTGCTTGTATTGTCTCAGGAAAAAAACCTTTCTGGCTTTCTGTTGTCCTACATGCTGGGAATTCTCCCAGCTGAGAACTCTACAGGATGACATTGCCATGCACCCTGATGGAGAAGGCATATGTGAGCTGCACAGGGAAGACCAAAAGCTCTATTGTGAGAATGAGGAGACCCTACTGTGCGTGACCTGCTCCAAATCAGAGCATCATGAGAATCACAGACACTGGCCCATTGCAGTGGCTGCTGTGAAGTATAGGGTGAGTCCTACAAGTGTTGGTGGAAATCCTCCTGCTGGCAGCTTGAGGTGTTCATTTGTAGTAGCCCCTCCATGGCCATTTTCTTTGCCCCTACTTCAGTCTTTCCTTTAGGACTATCACCTGAGTATACAGCCATCCACTGGAGGTCAAAGACATGTTCTTTTTACTGTGGCTCTCCCTTTTATATCATTCAAACTGAACTGGACTCTCAAAAGCATAGGAGTTTCTTAATTCTTCATGTTTTATGGGCCTTAAGCCTCCTGATAATATTTATGTTTTCTTTACAGAAGAGGATCCGGAAAGATATAAAAAAATTGTCCTCCACATTAAAAAAAATTCAAAAATTGCAATTTCATGAGAATAGACCCTTGGCATGGGTTATGGTGTGGGCTGTAAGTATCTGATTCTATCTGTTTAAATTATATCTCGTATATATTTACACCATCAAGAATCATCTATATTAAGTGCCAACCACTTTTTTTTTCTAGTTCTTGGTCTTTTTAGGGGGGGAAGGCATGGCAATTGGGGTTAAGTGACTTGCTCAAGGTCACACAGCTAGGAAATATTAAGTATCTGAGGTAGCATTTTAACTCAGGTCCTCCTGACTCCAGGGCTGGTGCTCTATTCACTGTGCCACCTAGCTGCCCCAAGTGCCTACTAAGTGCTGGGATAGAAAAAGAAACAAAAGATAGATTCTGCCCTCAAGGAGTTTACAACTTAATAGGGGAAACATGGTGAACACAAATATATAGAAAGTCAGCTATACAGAAGATAAATAGTTATAAATTGATAGGGGAAAGCAAGAAAACAACCTATGGTGCCTAGTGAGAGTCCTATTCCAAATTTTAGTGTAAATAAAAGTAACTTTTCAGAAGACACAGTGCTTGACCTTGGCATTTGACTTCTAATTTAATAATGTGACATAAATAACCAGGGAGTGGGATGAATAGTGCAAATAAAATATTATTAGTGAAGATTAGACTGAATTGCCATCTGGTGGGGTTTCCTTGAGTGGTGTGGATGGGGTCATTAGGGATTAACATGACCAATGATATAGAGGTAGAGAAACTGGATGATTACAGAGACAGCCTGAATATTAAAGAACCTTTTATAAATGTAGTCAAGCAACAGGTCGGGAAGGGCTTCATAATTTTTGAAAGAAGTATTAATGATACTGAACAGGAAACAGGCAACCATGAAAGGATAATGAAGGCAGGAGTGCCTGGACAAGTTCCAAGCAGAAACATACCCAAACTCTATATAATTGCAAACAAAAATATTGCACTCAATTTTAAATTCACATGATTTCATGGATTTTAACAAAGCTTAATTATTTGGGAAGCAGAATAGTAATCAAAGAGGAGAAAAGGATAAGTGATGGAAAACTTTCTGGTTTGGGGAGTTTTAGGAGTTTCTTTCAAAACTGAGAAACCAAGTTAAAAAAAATCATTAGGAACTGAGACTCTCCTATGGAGTGGGATGACAGGTGGCAAACCTTCAACTAGACTGAACTGGAAGACAGCTCTTTTAGCATAAGAAAGGTAGAGGCTTGAGGAAGAGATTGGAGTAGGCTGATTGTCTTAACTCCCAAGCCTTAGGGATGGAAAAGCCTATTCATATCTCTGTATATCATTGCTGAATTTAGAGGAGAAAAGTGAAGCCTGAGAGGTTCTCCAAGGTCACACAGCTATCTGGGACTGGAATAGTGGGATTTGACTTTTATTAGGTACATTTTTTTTTTTTGCATTTACACCACTGAATAGGCAGGGATAGGGTGAGGTCATGAAATAGCTCTATGTATATCATCAGAATAAAATGCTTCTTTACAGGACTATAAAGATTTAGTCAGCCAATATTTTGTGCAAGAAATGCGGGTAATGTGGGAATACCTGAAGAAGAAGAAAGAGAATCCTGAGAGAGCAGAAGTAAAGGAACTCATCATGGGGACAGGCAACAAGGAGCTCCTCAGTGTCTATCAGAGGCTGAAGGAGATGGAAGCTGCCCAGCAACAAGACATCATGAAACAAAGGAAGGAGTGGGAGGCCCTGATGTTCCAAAAAAGCACATTTCTAAGAGACAAAATAAGAGAATTGGAGGAAAAGAGCCAGAAATCAAATGTGGAACTCCTACAGGTGAGATTTGTGGGTCCTCATCAGGGCCACTCCTATATGCGGAGAGTAAACTGATGACATTGTCTTTTGCTGCCTTTTCCCAGATACTTTTTTTTTTTTTTTGAGACATTTAGGGTTAAGTGACTTGCCTAGGGACACACAGCTGGTAAGTGTCTAAGGTCAGATGTGAACTCAGGCCCTCCTGAATCCAGGGTCAGTACTCTATCCACCCTGCCACCTAACTGCCCCTCTCAGACTATCTTTTCAGATTTACTCTTGTCTTCTGCTGTGTGACTTGTGCTTCCTGGGAAAAAGGCAACAGGAGTCACTCTGAGTGATGAGATGTTTGCCTTCAGGATTTGGCCTAGAGAAATGGGGAGGGCTCTGTGTGCTGATGCTGGGTAGAATGAGTTCATGTGCTGGATTCCTGACCTGTCACTTTGGCTTAGTCACATATGCAAGCAGCAATAGCTGTAGTGACAGGCACTAAAATGAATCAATAAACATTTCTTAAGTGCCTACTAAATGCCAGGCACTATGCTAGGAGCTCAAATGTTGGACACATTCACAGTGCTATGGAGCTGACTTTAGCAGAATCCCATTAATTCTTATGAAGTTTTTAATATTTAGCAATACTTCTTCATTTTTTTTAGTTAGGATACAAAATACCTGAAGGGTTTTTAATCGCACAATAAGAGAACTACATGGAAACCAGCAGACCTCTTGCTTGAGCACCTTTTGGCCAGCACAATACCAGGACTGCACAAGCATCTCCTCAAATCTTAGAAGCTTGTGTTCAAAATCTAGTTTTCCCAAACTGAGGTTTAGTTAGAAAGAGAAGGAGAGAAAAGGAGCAGAGGGGGAGGACAGATGGAGGAAAAAGGAAAGAAGAAAGGAATAATGAAAGTCCTTAGGGAAGAGCAAGGGGGAGGAGTGTGAAAGGCATTTTATGAGCTGATAGATGATCTCACAGACTCTCTTAGTGGAACCTATTCATGAACTTTACTGACCTTATTCTTTTTCCCCCCATAGGACGTGGGCCATAGATTTGAAAGGTATGTAACTAAACAGCAGATAATTGTAGAAATTTGGGGCATGGGGCCATGGGATTGGAGAAGAATGGGTTTGTGGGTTTGAACATAATAGGCAGGAAGCATGGCTTTTAGTAGCATAATAACTCATTCCCTTCTTTTTTGTTTGTTTTTGTAGGAATTACCTGGAAATTTTGAAAGCTTTCATTCCTCATATGGATACTTCTTTTCTCAATGTGGCAATGGAATTTCTAAAACTCTTTCAGAGTAAGTGTCAGTCTTTTGACCATGAATCTCTATGTGAGCTTTCTTCACAGCTGAACCAAGAGGCCTGAAGCTACCTGTAGAATGTGTGGTCCTGAATCCCTCTGCTTTGAAGACTCTGAAGTCCTTGTGCCCTTAACTTGTGAAACCTCCTAGTACAGACAGGGTCATTTTATTGGACTATTCCAGAAATTAGAATAGTGTTCCTGGCCAAGGGAGAGCTTTGGAACCCAGAGCCCAATGTGGAAAAAAGAAACTGAGTGAAGGGAAGAAGTAAACTCAGGGAGATTCAATGAGAGGTTTCTCCTACTGAGGCTCCCTGTTTGCATGAGATTAATCAGTTTTCTGATTGGGCAGTCATGGCCTTTAGAAAACTGGGGTGCTTTTTTGCTCAGAGGCAGAAGTAAGACCCTTAGGAACAGAAATCTGTTTCTGAGGTGGGTTTCAGGACAAAGGATAGCTGGCCATGTTTGGCACACAGTAGGTGGATTGGGAGTATAAACACTTGTAGTATTCCTGGTACCTTCTGTGTGCCTTTTAAAAACTCATTTCTATTTCTTGATAAATTTCCTCATTACTGCCTGGGGATGGAAAGTTGGGTAGAAAGGGGTTTACTAAATTCGATAAGATTCTCCCATATCTATGACCTTATTATATCTTTTGGAAGTCGAATCAAAATAAAGAAGCCTGAGGCTTCAACTGGCCCAGTTGTACAAATGGCTCCTCTCCTATTGGGGCTACTGTATTTGCTCTGAAAAGGAAAGAGATAAGGCTTTGTTTGATACTCACACCTTGAAATCATTGGATCTGATGAAATTCCTCAGAAAGGTGTATGTTTCTAAGCATTCAGCTGTTGAGGGAATACTTACTTGCACCTTAAGGACTCATTGCTCCAGTCAAAAACTAGAGAAATGAGGACAATTTTCTTGCAAACTTTCTCCTCTCTGGGATTAACTGATGGGTTGAAGGAATTTGGGGAAATAAAGGCTTGGGGACCTTGTTTCTCCAATTGCTTTGGAATAGCTGGAAAATCTAACTGCTGCACCATTCCCTACCCCTACTGTTCCTTTTATTAATTACCAGTTAATTAGCCCTAGGATGACATTTATTTAACAAGGAGATACTGCATTCTTTGCCCAGAACAGGATAGCTGTAGAAATCTGGGCAGGGTATCTCAAAGTCCAGGAAAGAAATTATTGGCTAAAAATTCAGGGCCTCATTTACCACTGAGGAAATATAGAATGTGGAGGTCTATTAGAGTAAAAAGGACATGCCTGGAAGAAAGTCTGGTTCTCGGCTAGAATATGTGTTGTTTCCTTTCATAACTATAGCATAGTACTTAGATTGTTCTTCTGGTTACCCCAAATTTTTTCCACATCGGGGAGAAATCAGTACACAGCCTATGTAAGCCCTCTTTGATACTGAAGAGGTTGCAATTCTATTTTTTTTTTTAACTAATCCTTTTTTTTCTTCTCTATAGCATCTGGACTGCCACAGACCTGTAATTCCTACAACTTTTCTGAAGAAAAAAGGAGCTCTATCACTTTTGTACCTGATTCCTCAGGAAAGACATATCCTATTTATACTACTGGCAATCTTCAAGCTGACTCCGTTAGAGTGGCAATTTTCTTACTGGGGTCTCCAAGAACAACCCCCGCTTTGTGGACTGCCATTTTGGACGAATAAATCATCTTCCAATACTCTTTGCCTTAGTTAGAAAAACAGTTCATGTAAATGCCAGTCAACACAGCTTAGAGTATTTATGGATGCTTCTGAAAACATTTTATTTCATAATTTTTGCATCTTGTCTAATCCTCATGTTTATCATAAATGTCATGTCAGTCATAAAATGAAAAACCTAGAGCAAAAGTTCTTTAATCTTGCATATAGATTCCACCCCCCACCCCAACAAAAGTTCAGTGTGTAAATGTTCAATCTGTAAACCTGAAAAATAAAAAAATAGCATTTTAATTTCAAATTATTTAGTGTTATTATTTTATATAATTTAATCTACTTTCATTCATCTGTGAAGGAGTCTTCACTCATAACCAAATGATTTGAACAGGCAGTTTTCCAATAAATATATCAAAACCATTTCTAGTCATATGAAAAATGCTCTAAATCATTATTAAATACAAATTAAAACAACCTTGGAATATCATTTTACAACTACCAGACTGACTAAAATGATTGAAAGGGAAAGTGACAGATGTTGGAGGGGATATGGAAAAATTAGGATACCAATTCATTATTGGTAGAATTGTGAATTAATCCAACCATTTTGGAGAGCAACCAAAGAATTATTAAACTGCCTATAAGCTTTGACCCTGCCATACCACTACTAGGGTCTACTTCCCAAGGTGAGCAGGGAAGAAGGAAAGCAACCTCCATGTTCTAAAATGTTCATAGCAAGTCTCTTTGTGGCAGCCAAGAACTGGAAATTGCAGGGATGCCCATCAAGGGGAATGACTGAACAAGTTGTGATATATGATAGTGATGGAATACTACTGTGCTGTGAGAAATGATCCTCTCTGGGTGGGGAAGGGAACAAAAAAAAGAAAATGAGGAAAGAAGAAATTTCACATCAAAACATTATTGTATATTTTAAAAGAATAGCAAATTGCACATAAAAGATTTACAGATTAATTTACAATCATTTTTTGTTATGTTATGGAAATGCTTGTTTTATGCTACAAATGAAAAATGAATGAATGTGGGGGGGGAGGGGCAAGGGTTGATCATCTTTCATGTCTACTAGTTTTCATGTTGTCCACAAGTGTGCATACATTTCATGTTCTAATTGTAAATGTAATCATCTTTGCAAAAGTCTCTGCACATTTTTTTCCCACCTGAAGGATGGAATCCTCACCTGAGGTGAGCAGACCATGGGTTAGATGAAGCAGACATTTTTACTGTTTCTCTTTTGGAAGGGGGAAGACAAGGCCATTGGGGTTAATGGACTTGCCCAAGGTCAGTTAGCACCTCTTAAGTGTCTGAGGCCACATTTGAACTTAGGTCCTCCTGACTCCAGGGATGGTACTCTATTCACTGTGCCACCTTGCTGCCCCTGAAGCAGACATTTTTAGAGCACCTTTCTAGCCCCATTGTCCTGACAGGAATTGAGCAGTTTGGTCCTTAAAGAGCTACTCAGACAGGCAGAGAGCTGCTGAATGACTGCTGCTTTGGTGAGAAGTAAAGATAACTGTTTGCCCTGGGCCACCTGTGTGCAGAGTTCTGATTATAGCTCCTAGTGTATCTGCACCTGCTTCTCTGTCACTAGCCTGTCACCACAAAACTTAGAGAGGTAAAATACTAACATAATTAAATAAAAAATAATTGAATAGGGGAGGCTAGACAGTGCAGTGAGTTGAGCACCAGCCCTCGAGTCAGGAGGACCTGAGTTCAAATCTGGCCTCAGACACTTAACACAAAAACTAGCCATGTGACCCTGGGCAAGTCACTTAACCCCAATAGCCCTCCAAAAAGCAATGAATGAATGAATGAATGAATATAATTGAATACTAAAGTAGTAAAATCTTAAAATGGAAAATGGTATGAATAATGCCTTTGACTCACACATAAAAGTGGTATCAGTGAGGCAGAGTTTTGTGAAGTTATCAGCTTCACTCCTCTGGAGCCACTGGAATTCAGTAGTAAGACAAGTGAAGATGACTCAAAATATGCAGGATGACCTTGGTGTTTGTAATGTGTCATCAAGCTCTGATAGCACCAAGGGACCTGACTCTGCCACCTTCATGACCCATTTGAACAAATCATTCCTATCTGCCTGTTCTACTGGGGAGGTCTTCTCATGTTTGGGGCAGACACCGATGGGTTTAAGGCCCCAAGTTACCCTCAACCTGGTTTAGCCCATTTGCCCAGAGAGTTTACCAGGCTGTGGCCATGGTGAAGGCAGTGTCTTCTTGGAGCTACAAGTGAGAGGTGGGTGGCAGATGAATGCTAAAAGCGTACAAGAGGCCCAGAAGAGCACCTGGCAGGCCCTCACAGCAGAGACCCTCTTCCTTTCTGAACCCCCCATACACCCCGATCTCTCAGGAAACTTATTTATTTATTTTTCATTTTCAACATGCTTTTCCACAATATTTTGAGTTACAAATTTTCTCCCCATCTTTCCCCTGCTCCCCAACCCAAGACAGCAAACCTTCTGAATACCCTTCCCCCAATCTGCTCTCTCATATCTTCCTCCATCCTCCCCCCGCCCCCCGCCCAACCTTCTAGTAGGGTAAGATGGATTTCTATACCCCAGTGCCTGTATATCTTATTTCCCAGTTGCATGCAAAAAACAATTTTTTATTATTTGTTTTTTTTAAAAAAACAAATGCTTTATTAACTTCTATTTTACATCATTTCCATCAGATTTTGAGTTACAATTATTTTTTCTTGTACCATAAGATACCCAATTGAATGTGTATGTTATTCCCCCCTTAAGCCAAATTCAATGAGAATAAGCTTGACCCATTCCCTTTCACCATCCTGCTCTTCCCCACCATTGTAAGTTTTCTCTTGCCTCTTTTATTTGAGATAATTCACCCTGTTCTATCCCTCCCTTTCTTCTCCCATTATATTCCTTTCTTACCTCCTAATTTTATTTTTTAGATATAATCCCTTCCTATTCAACTAATCTTATGCCCTCTGTCTATGTATACATGTACACACATACACACGCTCACACATGTATTTATAGATACATATACCCCCTATGCATACATACATATATATTCCCTGCCATGGGCTGCTCAGTGTCCAGCAGTTAGCATGATCTGGAGACCTGAATAAAAAGTGACCAAGGCATGTGGGTAGTTCAAAGAAGAAAGATGAATTCTATTTATTGATTCTCAGGACAAGGTTTTTATAGAAGAAAGATCATTACCTTAGTCTGTTGTATCCTGGAAGTAGCACAGAATAGATAATTTGATAAGGATTTGTTATCTAGGAGACTAGGTAAGACCTTTGACCTAGGCCTCAGGTATCTGCTAATGCAGCCACAGTCATAAATAGATACAATTGAGAGCAAACTTCAAAGCCAAAGCCGAAATCCTCAAAAGTCATCACGTTTAGAGCTGACCACCCAAGGATACCTGAGTGCTGAATCAAATATTTTGGCTCTCAACAATTAAATCGTGGGGTATAGCCTATTGATCTCAGAACTCAAGTAACATCCTTATAACTCCTGGATCATCTGAAGATGCCTGCTCCAAGTAGTTATCTCTTACCACTCCTGTAATGGAAATATAGATTTGAAGATCTTCCCTGCCCCTAGGCCCTTTGATTGGCTTATATTGAATGTTCATTTAACCTACACACATAGATAGCAAACAAATTCCCAACATGCAGTGGTCTCTGTGCTTGTACCTGTCTTTGAACTTTATATAATGTGAGACAACAGAGATTCAGTTGGCCACAACTTTTCTGTCTCTCTTCCCTCTCTCACACTGACAATAAAATTCTTTCTAAAAATTCTTTTTAGGTTTTGGAGTTTGTGCTCTATGGACACTTTCCACTTTACCATTCTGACAACAACAGTGAAAATATAAGGTCATTTACTCAGTTCATTTATGTAGGTACTGTTGTCTTAGTGCCAGCTTTGAAGGGTTATGAAAACTTCAGCTAAAAATCTCTTTCTTTTAAGATCAGCTTTGAAGTACTAAGGAAGGACTTTACTTTTACTAGGTACTAAGGATTTAACTGTGGATTAATTTGTCATTTGAGTCAATTCCCTCTCAGTTTCCTATAAGCAAAACTTTAAGCTGAAATCCTGTCTTGGTAGTAATTACTTTTAGTTCCCATCCTGACTGACTTCCAACCCCCTTCCACTCCAGAGTCCTTAGGGCTTGGGGCCTTCCATGAGATATTTTGTAAAGAGTTAGTAGTTTTCAAGCTCTCCCTTATTAGAAAGGGAGCCCTTAGAAGGAGGTGAATATTTTTGTCTTTCTTCTTTTTGACTAGCTTGGAAGCCTAGCTCTGAGAATCACTAAAGAATGCTAATTGATTGGTTGATTGATTGAGATGTGAACTCCTTTCCTTCAATATCTGTGGGGTAAATGGTAATCAGACACTAAAAGAGGTCCGAGGGCTGACAAAACAAAACCAAAAAGGATTTTCTTGGTAGGTAGGAAGTAAGTCTTCACCCAGATTATCAGGGTGGGGAAGTGTCTGGAAAAAGAATATAAAAGCCAGCTCCTACTCATTTTATGCTATTTGCTTGCCCTTGTGGGACAGAACTCCACTTTCCTCTTCCCTTCATTGATTTGTAAAGCAGACTACTCAACCTCCCTTTCCTTCATTGATTTGTAAAGCAGAGAACTCCACCTTCCTGTCCCTTAATTGATCTGTAAACAAGCATGAACCCCACCCATTCTTCCTGCCCTCTTCCCCCCCATTGATCCTTAGGCCTGAGTTCCAGCCTAGGCGGGAAAATCAAAAAGAATACATTTTCCACTTTGCTCTGGCGGGAAATTCAATTGTACACTGACCAACCACTGTAGTTTCAGCTTAAGTAACCTACCTAGGGAACCTCTATAAAACCAGCACTATGTCTGTACCAAAGCACTGTCTGATTTGGGTATATACACACACTGTAAGGCTTTAATCTCCTGCATCTTCTGTCTTTTCTGAGGTATAACAGTCTGACCTAAAATGCTGGTACCTGGATCCTCCCTGTAGGACTTTTCAAGGTAGGTTTCTCAGAGGAAAGCTTTTTGTTGTTTTTCTTAGTTAAAAGTCAAGGATTTAGAAGTGGATGCGAGCCTTTGGTCATTTAGGCCCATTATCTCATTTTTACTTCAGTCTTATTATAGTCATATCTGACTTCTCAGTCACCCCATCTGGGGTTTTCTTTACTATCTGCTGAGATAGTAGAGTGGTTTGCCATTTCCATCTCCAGCTCATTTTACAGAAGAGGAAACTCAAGGAAATGGGGTCCAGTAGCTTGCCCTGGGGTCACATAGCTAGTGTCAACAGATTCCCAAAGAATTGGTCCAAAGAAAGCAACAGAATCAGTTTCCCCCTTAAGTGGCAGTTTGTCCAAAGAATAGATGGAATGGTGTTCACTTTAATAATGGTTTGACCAAGGAACAAACAGAATCAAGTTGTGCATGTCCTATGTTGTGTTTATTTATTCTCATTAAGTCAGAGAATCATGCATGCAGGGAGTCAGGATCTGAGGTAAAAAAGCTGAAGGATACCCTTTGTATACTTAGAGCAATCTCAGTTAGGATGCCTGTGTCAGCCAAAATTAATACTCCATATGTGTTAACCAAAATATAAAAAAGGAATATAACAAGTTAGATTTTAAATATAATAAGAGGTGTCAAAGTGTCAATAAAAATTGTAGATCCTGGATGGCTGTGTTTCTTTAACATTACCATGACTATATATATGTAGCACGACATGTGCCCATAGAATAGCAATATAAGAAAAGTCCCAGTATTCAAGATAATGTCCCCTTCAGGGCATCTTGCCCTGGACAGTAATAAACAGAAGACTAGCTCCTGATCACCTTCATCCAGTCATTAGTTGTTAACAGGAGAAGGGGCTTTTTCAGTTCACTCTGACAGCAAAACAAACCATGTTTGTTATGCTAGAGCATGAAAGACATGGTAGGTTAAGCTCAAAGTGGGACAAAAATGCCTTTCTGCTGATCTCCTGATTGGTCATTCTGGGTTTTAGACCTTTCTCCAGGCTATGTAGGGGAGAGGGGCTCAAAATGGTTCACACTATAAAGTCTGAGACAAGATTTGAACTAGGAGAAATTAATATTCCTGACATCAGGCCTGGTACTGTAGACACTTAATTTTACAGATTCAAGGGAGTTTGCCAAAGTTAGTTAAAAACTGGCAGAGATAGAATTTAAACATAGACATTGTGGCTCCAAATACAAGAATACTCAGGGATAGTACTGAAAAGGCCATGGGCCTTGGAATGAATGCAGAAACTAGCTGTGTGATCATAGGCAAGTTAACCTCTCTTAAGACTCAGTTTCCCCATTTATAAAACAATGGTACTCAGTATACTGAAGTGCAATATGTACTTCATAGGCATAATGAGTTTATGGTTAGTATCACATGGGATAATATGTGTAATATTGCTTTATAATAACACAACAAGTTGTTCTCAAGTGCCTTATGTGCCATTTCTTATGTTCTAGCCACTGTGCATTCAGCTTCTGCTGAAATCCTTTGAATGGCAATTATTACTAAAGATCAGGTGTATAAACGATTGAAAATGGATTTTAAAAAATCATAACGGGCTCCATTTTGTTTTGTATGCACCATTTTGCTGTGTATGGTCTTTCATGTACTATAGGACCAGCTACAATAAATCATTCCCTTCAGTGTCTCCTTTTTCCCCCCAATTAATACAAAAAGATTTCAGCCTAAGAAATTTCCCTTCCCCTATCTAACCTGACAACTCATGGATAGTCCTTTTGATTTAGGGCAACTAGTAATACTAACAAAGAAACATCACTTAACTGAGAATGCTTTTTTGTGTGTAGCCAGCTGAACTCTAACAAGCAGTCATCTTTTTTTCCTTTTTCTCATGTTATCTATAAACAACCACCAACTGAAATACACACACAATTTAGTGAACTGCTGGTGGAGTCATGCTCTGAATCTCTCTGCCTAGTACTGGCTTCTTGTCAGTGACTAGTCAATGAACTAATGCAATAAAATGCAGAAGGGGCAGAAAAGAGAAAGGTTGCCTCCTAGTTTGTACATTCAACTATGTTTTAAGCTCTATTGGCTTCTAGTCCAATTAACCTGTGACAAGACTCCAATTGTGTAAGGATGGTTATAGTAAAGTAAGCTAGGTCAATAATTACACTTTTAAGAGTTCCATATCAGCAAGTTCCCTCTTTTTCTTTACAAAAATCTCGATGCACTAAGTTGATCAATTGCTTATTGATTTTTGTTTTCATTTTTTTTTTAACTGAACCTATGATTTCTTCTATGAAGGGAACAACCTCTATAACCTTTACCAATGCAGACTGAAATCTGTCCTACCAATTATAGTTTTAGAGAGTTACCTGTGGTAAAGGAAACCAAAGGCATTGCATTTAGCTGGGGAAGAGGCTTCCAGTCTAGATGATTCTACCTGTAAAAATAAGAATTACTAGGTGGTCACTGATTACAACATATGGAGTGTAATGTAAGCCTGGGAATCCCGTGGTTTTGAGTTGAATTCTGTTTCATATTTTAGCCAACTGCTTGACCCTAGGTAAGCCACTTTTCTCATCCTGAGTTTCCCTAATGTGCTTCAAGCAATGTTAACGTATGAAAGCCCCTTTAAGCTTTATATTAATGCTAGATATTATTAAAAAGTGGCTGGTTCTTGTGCCCACTCTTCCTAATGATGGTGTATATGTATTTGGGAGAGTTTGTCCCAAGTTTGTGGGAGGAAAACCTATGGTTACTTTGCATGTTTCCAAAAATGTTAGAAGGAACAGGAGGGGGCAAGCTATTGAGAGACACCCTTAAATGGCCTCATTGTCTTTTTTAGGTTATTTTATATGGAACCTGAAAGGTGTGGTAACTGCAACTTTGCAATTACTACTAAGTCAGTTCCCCTTTTCTGTGGACGTAAACTTTGCATGCTTTACTTCTGAAAGAAATCCTCTTCATCTTCTTGCTGCTATTTTTGCTGGAAATTCTCCCACCTGAAAACTCTTCAGCATGATATGGTCATGTACCCTGAAGGGCAAGGCATGTGTGAGATACACCAGGAAGAACGGAAGTACTTCTGTGAATCGAGGAAGACTCTCCTGTGTGTGAGCTGTGCTAAATCAGAGGAGCACAGATATCACACACATTGGCCCATTGCTGTGGCTGCTCTGAGATACAGGGTGAGTCATGGAAGCATCCAGAGATAATCTCCCAGGTGGCTTGAGGTCTTCCTTGGCAGTGACTCCTCCATGCCCAGCTTCCTTATTCCCACATTAGTCTGTGCCTTAGATGGATCCCCTGAATATTCAGCTTATCTGCCAGAGGGGTAGGGTAAGGCAGCTTCTCTCTTCCTTCTGTGACTCTCTCCTCCATGTCAATCAGACAGTATTGACCTGTCAGGGCTCTTTGTTTCATGGGCCTCAGGCCTAGAACATACCTTTCCTGATTGTTTATTTAGTTCTCTTACAGGAAGAAATAGAGACACGGGTGTTATACTTGGATGACCACCTAAAAATCCTTCAGGATGTCCAAAAATTTGCAGGGAAAGAGAAACCTGTGTCATGGGTTGTCGAATGCAGTGTAAGTATCTGTCTCTCTCCCACTATAATAGTTTGCATATCTTTAAATTCCTTTGTGGCTTTTTATTTTTTTTCAACAATCTTCTCATCATTATGAAAACTAAGTTTAAGATCAAGATCTTAGTTATTCAGGGGCAGCTAGTTGACTAAGGGGATACAGCACTGGTCCTGGAGTCAGGAGGACCTGAGTTAAAATCCCAACTCAGAAACAAACAACCAAGAGCTATTCCAGCCACTGTCCTAAATATCAGATACCAAAAAAGGGCCAAAGACAGTCCTTGTTGTCAAAGAACACACCGACTAGTGGGAGAAACAACATGAAAACAAATGTGAACAAACAGGTTATACAGATTTAAAGATAATCAAAGGTGGGAAGGGGGCGTGTTAAGAGAGATCTCAAAAATCAGGATTTCAGCTGGGCCTTGAAGGAAACTAAGAATCCCATAGGCAGAGATGGGAAGGAAGAGGGTTCCATCCATAGAGGACAGTCAGTGAAAATGTGTAAGAGTCTGGAGGAGGAGTTTTGAGAAAGGGCAAGGAGATAGTTATCACTGGATCTTACAGTACATAAAAGGTAATAAGGTTTAAAAAGACTGGGAAGCTTGAAGTATTGCATTTTCTCCCTGTTTATATGGCTAACTCAGGTAGATATGTAACTATCACCCTTTAAAAGAACCAAGTTACTAGGTGTCCTTCAGTATTTTAAATATCAAGCAAGGGAATTCCTACAAATAATAGCACATTTACACAAAATAGATGCATTTAGTAAGGAAGTCAGAAATAACCTTGAAAAGTCAGCATTTCCCCAATCTAAGCTGAGTGGATGACCCACCTCCCATTTGAACTTCTGTTGCTCTAAATACCAGAGGTTCCACAAGAGACAAATCTTCCCTGATGATAGACATTCACTCCAACACCTCCATCAAAAACAGTTGTTCCATAGGAAGTTTGTCTGTGATGCCATTTTGTCCTCTAGCTGTGCACGTGAAAATGGTCATTACCACAGCAGGTGTGTGATGGGAAAAGTCCTGATCCTGGGGATCAAGAAGCAGCCTTTCTGTGCCTGTTCTTTTTACAGACAGAGAAGCAGGTGGTTTTTAACTACTGTTCCAAGACAGCCATGCTTTACCTGGAGAAACTTGTCTTTGAATGTCAGTGCTGATTGGGAGATCCATGTCAAGTGGCTTTTTTCCATTCATTCATGAAGGGTGGTAGGAAGCTGGAAATGACCCTGAGACAGGAGACTTCTCAGTGCCCCATAGGGGCCCCTTACTAAGGAATTGAGAGGCAAAGGCTGGGGACCTTGCCCATTCAATTTTCTTTGAAAGACTTCTAAATCCTTCAAACTGGACCATTGTACTGTTTGCTAATTTTTTTGTTTATTTGTTTTCCATTTCTTTTCTCCTGCTCAATTTTTCAGATGAGGAAACTGAAGCAAACAGGGTTAAATGATTTGCCCAGGGTCACACAACTAATTAGTAAGTGAGGCCATATTTGACCTCAGGAAGATGTGTCTTCCTATCCTAAGGCCTCATACACTATCCACTGCAGGCCAGAAGCCATTGCTAATTATACTGGTCCCTTAATGAAGTGTTTAGCCCCATGATGGCTCTTAGTTAATGGGAAAGTGGTTTTTCATTTTTTGCCTGAGTCAGGAGAGCTGGAAAAATCTGGACATAACTTTTGGCTAAAGAAGACAGAGGGGTGTTACCTGTAAAAAGGTCAATTTGAGTAAAAATGAAAGCGGTTTTCATCTTTCAAGAAATGCTGTCCCTTTCCCTCACCATAGCAGAGTTATTTACAGTCTGTGCTTGCTCTGCAGATCTGCAAATATCTAAACTCTTCCTCTCAGTCAGGACTGAAATGCTATTGTTTTGGACTAATATCTTTTCTTCCCTATAGGGTTTGAACTGTTGGAGAACCACAATTACTATGACTTGGCTGATGATAAAGGAAGAACTCTCAGGTTTAGAACTGACTCCTCAGGAAACACATCAACTATTTACACAACTGGCCATGTTAAATCTGAGGTCACCAATGGAACAGAATTCCTAGTTCCATGGTTCGAGGAAAAAATTACTGACAGAGAAGGATGTTTAAGAACCATCACCATTATGAGTGATTTCACTTTGAGGGATAAGTAAACTAAGCCTCCTTACCTCAAGGCAAAAAAAAAAAAACCAAAAAACAGTATTTGCAAATCGCTCTGCAGCTAAGGTCGGGGCATTTTTGTATGTATCATTGTGGATCTGTTTTATTTAATAAAGCTCACTTCATGTGAAATATTCCTTCCTATCATGTTCATGTTTGATTAGTCCAAGGATTATAAATCTAGCAGGGGTTCTAGATCCACAGACCCTCAAGATCAGTGGATAGATTTGAAGAGGTCTGATCTTGGATAAGAAAAATTGGCATTTTGTTTGCTTATTTTCATTCTGTAACTCTTGTCACCCACCCCCCCTTTTTGGGGGGGGGGGCGTGATCCTTGGCAAAAGATTCTGGAGTGTTTTTAAATCTTATTTTAGACATTCAGCCATATTATTCTGAAAAGATGCTAGTAGTTTTAAATAGACTGTCAAAACAGGTCAGTGGACACACCTAAGTTAACTCTTGATCTAGACCCAGGGTAGAAGGTTTGGTGGGGAAGCAGAAAATTAGTTTTTAGATTATATGGGTGCTGATTTATATCAGCTTGGTATGTTTCTCCAAACACTTCTTTTAATAGATAACTGACTTATCTTATGTTTCTAGTATAAAAAATGGACCTTAGTCCAACCTGGGAAGAATTCTCATTCATTCTACAATGTCAGTTCCCCAACTGTTAGGCAGAAATATTAATCTCCATCACTTGTCCATAATAGGCAAAATATTGACCCAACTCCTTGTCTTAAATAGGGTGTGCTAGGTGGCACAGTAAAGACTACCACTGAGTCTGAGTTGAAGTCTGGCCTCAAACATTTATTAGCTGTGAGATACTGGGCAAGTCACTTAACCTCTATTTGCCTCATCATTGTACTGCCTTCACAAGGTGATTGGAAAGAAATAGCTTATTAAACACATAGAAGGGAGCTTAAATGTCTGTATTTAAGCACTGAAACTGCCAGACACTTTTTGGAAAACTGTTGCTCTATCTTTGTTCAAATTACAAATTCAGTCAACTCTGTCATGTTATCATTAAATACTTGCTGTAAATGTTTTTTTCTTTGGGGCATGATTTGGCTTGTCCACTTCCCCTTTTCACCTAGAACCTGATGCTCACAGGAAATCACCTGATTTCACCTAGACCTCAGGAACCCTGCAGTTCTCCTGACCAATGCAAGGCAATCAATCTAATCTTAAATTTCACCAGTTTCTAGACATTTGAAAGTGTCTTACCCATTTTATCTACCTAAGCAGAAATTTGGTGGATCAGTGCTCCCTGGCAGCCCTGGGGACTGATTAAAAGATTAAATAATATCTGACTTTTCTCCATTCACAAAAAAGCAACTCAAATTGTTCTCTCTTGTTTCCAGACTCTACTTTTGAGAATACATCCAAAGTCCTGGGCAGCCCATGCTCTACATTTTGATGACAGGACACCTAATTTAGGTAAAAAAAAAACCCAAAACAACAACAACAAAAAAACAAGTTCTGTATACTATTAATGAATCAAGATTAAATTTCATTTTATTTCTTTTTCTATTTTTAAAACACTTTCATACTAATAATTTCATTTTCTCAAGAACTGACTCTGTCTTGGGAGTCAGAGGTCACAATGCAGCTTAAACTGAGTAGTCAAAACTCTGACAACAATCACAATCACTTAAGGTCCAGTGATTGTGAAGGGAATCAAAGATTGTAGAGCCTGTTCCATCACAGAACAGGTTTTTTTGGATACAATGCTCAGAAGAATCCTTCTATCCTCCCAGATGCCTTTAAGTTTTTGAGAGCTCCTTCCCATGCTAGACAAACCTTACTTAGCAACCTAGAATCCAACACTTAACAAAATGGTATTTAGATCCCAGATGTCCCTGGCCTTTCAGTTTCACTTCTCATTCGTTCTCTTGACTTTAGTTTTGTTTGTTAGGGAAGATGGTTACAACACCCAAACACTTGACTCCAGAACTGTTGTATTGAGACTTAAGAATTTCTCCTGAGGAACCACTGTGGGAAACAAAAGGGCTGTCTGCTGAGTTACTGTATTGAGGTTTAAGGTTTAGGGGTGCTTGAGACCCTAAATTTCTAACACACTGGGTCCTGCTGAATTAATTAGAATCAAGTCTTCTCTCAGCCAATGATAAGCAAAGTTTGTTTACAGGTTTACCTTAATGGGTAGACTTCAGGAATCTTAAGTATCTGTGATGCTTGATTTGGACAAGCAGGCCAGAATGCTTTGACAGCAATTTTGTGCTAGATAATTATCAGTTCCTTCATGGAGGCAAGATACATCCTATATATAGAAAGATTGTGGGAGGGATCCAGGGGTGGTCTAGAGGATGAATTTGGGGAGGAGGAGTCAAATGAGGTCAGACTCCAGTAATGACTTTAAGGGTGGGCAATATCTGAAGACCACCAGGAGATGACAATGGAGGGCAAGGCTAGTTGAAGGGTACCACATTTGGGTATAGATATTTTGATAGGATCTAGAGTGGGAAGTAGGGGGACTAGGGAGAGCTAGCCTAGTAAGGGTAAGAGATTCAGGCTTAGCTATAATGAAAGGTTTATGGCCTCAGGCAAATGCCTTATCAATCCTTCAAGGGGTTTCCCAGGGCCTGTACTCAACAACTCTATTCCATTAAGGAGTTCCCTGTTTATTCACAAAGAATAAATGAAATGAAAACCTTCCTGGCTTTCCAATCATCGTTTATTCCTAGACTAAGGATGTCTCTCACACCACTAAATGATTGTTTGTAACCCACCTTCCTCCCTCCTTCCCCAGTTGTGATTTAAGTATGTAATCTGTGCTTTTACTTCAGGTAAGAGAACATTCCTCTCTCTGAAATTGCTTAATTAAATTACTTGATTACTGGCACCCCTGCCTCTAGGCCTCCTTTGTGAAGCTCTCAGGCTAGAGACTTGCTCAGTACAAATCCTATTAACAAGCCTTATGAACACACTGCCAAGGTGCAAATGGGTAGCAACTTCCCTTTTATTCCTTTTTCCCTGTCACTCTGTTCCAAACCCTGCAAACCACAGAATGGCACCTGCCAACTTTCAGAGTTTGATCTCACAAAGACAAACCTTCAGAATGAGGTTGTATCTGTGTTTATTTCTAGGATAGTAACCATGTAAGATCCATAAAAGTATTCACAATATTTTGGATCAAAGCTCCCAGTTAAGTAAATGGTGTTTCCTGAGGAACCAGTGACAAAGCTTTTTTGCCTTCAGACAAGTTGTAGCAATTGTATTCCTGCAACAATCCTAAAGCTATATTGCGAAATAAAATGAAATTTCATTATCCAGAGAGCATTATGAAGTCCTTAATTCAGTTTACTGATCTCTCTAAGGTCCTCAGGAAATCTGAGATTCTCAGAGCTAGGAAGTTTTTAAATACTTTGCTATTGTTACTTTTAGCTGAGCCCCAGACCTCTTTCAAGCACTTCCTTCTATTCTAATGGACCCCCACAACACCTGTCTGCTCACAAGTAAATCACTCCCTGTCTTTTTAAGGAACACTTGCTTTTCTGGGCTTTGGGATCCTCAGATTTCCCCATGTCCTTACCTGGGTGAAGGATGAAAAACCTACTTCCAATTAACTAAGAACCATCATAGGGCCTAAATGTTGGTAGGAAATTAGCAAATTTTCCAAATATCTCAGAGTTAAGTTGGATAGGTAAGATCCCCAGCCTTTTACTTCTCCAAATGCCTTCACCCCTTCAGTTAACCCCACAAAGAAGGAAGACCAGGAAAAAATTGTCTTTATTTGCCCATTTGTTGACTGAAACAATGAATACTTAAGACAAAGTTGATTCCTCCCTAAACAGCAGAAGGCTTATTTCTTAACATATCTTTCTGAGAAATCTCATTTTCTGGACTGTTAGTGTCTGAGTATCTGACAAAGCCATCTCTTCTCACTTCCTACATATCAAATGTACAGGCAGTAGCTCCCTTAATGAAAGAGCCATTTTATATAGCTGTGCCTAACACAGGCCCCTTAATTTTGATTTAACTTCCAAAAATATAGTAAGTTTATAAACATTGAGGGGTTTGTATAGAATCCATTTAGTACATCAGTGTTTTCAAAAACTGCTCCCTGCACTGAGCAGAGATGAAGAGACTTGGCTCCAAAAAAAGGTGTTTTCTAAGGTTATATACATCCAGTTTCTACAAGACCCTGGAAATAGCATAACAGTTTGCACTCTGAGTCCAGTTTTCTTTCTCCTGGGACTATTATATCCTCAGGTGTCCATTGACTTGCATACATGACTAGCTTATAGAACATAATGACTAGCTTTTTAGTAATATATCTCTGTCCTGGACTACTAAGAAATCTTTTTTTTGGGGGGGGGGTATTATTTCCAGTTGTTTTTCACCCTTCATGAGGAAATGAAAAAGTCCTTCATGTAAGAAATGTATGAGCAGCAGGCTTCAGAAAAACCTGGAAAGACTTATATGAGCTGATGCTGAGTGAAATGAGCAGCACCAGGAGAACCGTGTACACAGTAAAAGCCACATTTTGTGATGACTGACTTTGATAGATGATGGGGTTCCAGTTGAGTTGCTGCAGATTGTGTCTAAAGAATTACAAAGACTCGGACTGACTCCAGGCTAGTTAGAAAGATTTATAGTTTTGAGGTTTCATTCTCTGGCTCCTGTCTAAGTCCCTTTGAGGAAATTAGCCCCCTCAGTAAGGCGAGACACACAATTTTTGTTCTAGTGACTAAAAGACTTGTTGTTCTAGTGAGCAGTGGGGAGGAAGGGAGGTAGATACAGTGGGCCTGTAGTGAAGTCTGGATATTGGAGCTGGGGCAGTTCTGTAAGGACCCCATCAATAGACTTAGCTCTTAGCAATTCAAAGACCTAAGACAACTCCAAAAGACTCCTAATAGAAAACGCAATCCACATCCACAGAAAGAACTTTGGAGTCTGAGTGTAGATGGAAAGCCTACTATTTGCTCTTCTTTTCTTTTATTATTTTGTTTTGTTTCCTCTTTCTCATGGTTCCTTCCATTAGTTCTAATTCTGCTTTACATCATGACTAATGTGAAAATATTTTTAATATGAATGTATAAGTAGAGCCTATATCAGATTGCACACCATCTTGGAAAGGGGAAAGGGAAGAGAAAGGGAGAAAATATAGAACTCAAAATCTCATGGAAGGGAATGCTAAACTAAAAATGAATAAAAAATATTTTTTAAATGAAAGAGAAAAAAAGACTATTTTATTTCATTAGGATTTTAATAATGGGGAAATGTTCTTTGTTGTTTATCTGGTAAGATATTTGATGTGGTTATAAGTTTTGTTATCCTTTTTCTTTTTTTTGCTTTTTGGAGGGGAGAAGAGCAGGGCAATTGAGGTTAAGTGACTTGCCCAAGGTCATACAGCTAGAAAGTGTTAGGTGCCTGAGGCTGGATTTGAACTCTGGTCCTTCTAACGCCATGGCCATGCTCCATTCACTGCACCACCTACCCACCCTATGTTTGTAAGTCTTTTCAGCTCTACTGGTTACCTGGTGTAAGTTCTATGAAGCTTCAACCTGAGAGCTACAGAGGTGAAAAGAGCTATGTTCACACTTAGCCAGAGAGAAAGTTTTTAACTCAGCTTATGTTAGGGAATTAAGTTCCACCTAAATTTGTTGAGCTGTATTAAAGCCATGTGTGATAGGATGAGTGTTTAGATAATCATCTGTTAGTCTGCAAATAACTTTCAGTTTTTTCTGAGCGATTGTTTGAGCATACTATCCCATGTTCATTGTTTATGTGGAATTATGCACTATAATTATTGCATTGATGGTTTTTATACCAGGAAGAGTTTAAACTAGAGAAGGAGAATCAGCTGCAGAAAAGAATGCTGTGTAAATTTGGGAAGACTAGGTAGTTTTTCCTTGCAAGCTGATTTATTATAGCAACATGAGAGTATTGTATATGCATCCTTAAGCCAGGTTAGTGAAACTTACTATGTGAGGTGAGATCCTATGGGACTGTATTTACATCGTTCTGAATATGATTTCAGCTGTCACCATCAGGAAATGCTATGGAGTCACTGATCCACCCTCTGAGGGTGACTCTGTCTCATGTGAAAACTGGGAAAGCAATTTTTGGCCTGGGATGAGGCAGGACACGAGTATGAAATTTCCTCTTGCATGAAAAGTTTTCAATAGACGACATGAATATAGTACTAAATCTTTACTGAGGAACACCTAAGCTACTATAATAACATACAAGTGTATACCATTCTAACTATTCAACCAGAATCATACTTCTTTTCCTATCTTAAACAACTAAGTAGATGAATACTCAGGCTTGTCATGTGCCTATTACTAGTTACATACTCATGTATAAGATAAGTGCCTTGAAATATCTCAGAGAGATATGGGAATAATATGACAAGGTAGAAGCAGTTTGTGGCACCAAGTGAAAAATCTATCATTCAATGGAGCTAAATCAGAAATATGTTCTCTGTTGTTTTTAAGAAAAGGATCTCAGTGTAACCAGTAACTTTAATGAAGAATAATTTAAGGAATATCTTGTGTTACCTCAAAAGGCATTACAATTTTATTTGACTTATTATTTAATGTTGAAGTAACACCTATATGTGTTGCATGACCTGTTTGTTTATGTATGTAAGTCCTATTATAGGCCAGATTTCTCCAAAGGTATTTCATAGAAAATCATAGAAACCCTTCTGTCTGCATTTCCCCCCTGATGTCAGGCTATCAGACCCAACATGATAGAAGGTCCATTATTCCATAAAGTGGCTCTATCAGAGAAGCCAAAGACCCACTCAGAGCTTCCATTGTTCTGGCTCTGCTCAGAATTGCTGATGATTCAAATTAAGTTGTCTTCCTGACAAAGGTGTCTACCTAGCTTGACATAAGAACCACTCATTCTGTGGTAATCCAAGAACATTGAGCCAGAAGGCTGAAGCTTTAACAGTGGCAACCCTTTTGAATTTGCTGAATAAATGATTTCTTATCCAAGTCTCTCTTCTGGGAGGTTAATCCTGATACCAGCAGGTGGCGCTGTTGTCTGACGCAGATCTAGAAATCCAAACCTTCCCTGAACTCTGCTTTCTCAAGACTTTTCATAACCAAGACTTCCTCCCAGCTCAGCCTATACCTTTCAGCAGAAGAGCTACACAAACTGGAAGAGAAGATGCCTCTGCTGGAAATGCAGGTATAAATCTCATTCCAAAATAGATTGCTGAAGCAAAAACAAACAAAACTTAGAAAAAAAACCCAAAGAAATGAAACCTCAGGCCTCCAGATCAGATCTTCCTTTTCCTTTGCACCTTTACAATCCTCTGGTTCTGCACTTTCCCAGGCCTTCATCCTTCTTCCCACTTACCTGCCTGCTAGGTCAGGAGCCACAAAGAGAGGACAGACCAACCCTGAATTACCACAACTCCCAGTCAGAACTTCTACCAGAGGCCCTTCACAGACTGCCTGACCATCCTACTTAATGGGTGCATTTGCCTAGCTTCATTCTTTATAAAATAACGTTTTAATGGAAATAGTCCATTAAAAATAACTAGTCTTGGGGGAGCTAGATGGTGCAGTGAATAGAGCAATGACCCTGCAGTCAGGAAGACCTGAGTTCAAATGCCACCTCACACACTTAACACTTTCTAGCCTTGTGACTCTGGGCAAGTTACTTAAACTCAATTTCCATGCGTTCTCCCCTCCAGAAAAAACAAAAACAAAAAACAAACAAAAAACCAAACCAAACAAACAGAAAAACCTTAGTCTATTATAATCATTATGATTTGTCTGGGAGGCAAACTGACAAGGGAGGTTAAGACTAGGTTTGCTGGGGGGAATGAAAGAATGGAAGAAGGAATGGAAGGCAGAATTTAGAAATTCAGGCACTGTTTGAAATAAGGCTGAGGAGAAATGGATAAAAATGGACCCTTTGACCCACTCAGCACTGTGTATATGGACAGGTATATTTTTAGAACATCATTTTGCTTGAATTTATATTAATATTCAAATATTTTTTTTGACATTATACATTTATTTATTTATTTTAATTAAACAAATGCTTTATTAACTTCTGGTTTACGTCATTCATTTCCACCAGATTATGAGTTACATTTCCCCCCCATTTTGTCCCTACCTACCACCCCAGAATAGCAGTCCCACTAGATATCCCCTCATCCAATCTGCTCTCTCCCATATCTTCTCCCATATCCCCTTCAACTTTGCCATTAGGGCAAGGCGAATCTCTGAGCCCCAATGCCTGGACATCTTATGAATCTTGAGAGAGCAGAAGTAGAGGAACTCATAATGGGGACAGGCAACAAGGAGCTCCTCAATATCTAATTTGATGCTAAAGATAAGTCAGAATTCATTTTACTATTTGGCATTTAGGCAAATTGGAATATTTTCTAAGTTTTGATAAGAAAAAGTGGATTTTCTTTTGGGTTCTCTAGTAGTGAGAAAGGGGGAAGCCCCCCCCCCACCTGTAGCGGCAAGCACCCCAATATCCCCAGGGTGACTGCCAACACAGGTTCTTAGATCTGCTTTTGTAAAGGAAAGCAACTCAAAATGGGTTAACAAGCTTACTTTAATCAAACAAACACACATTACCTAGTTCAGGGGGAGAAGGTCAGCACCCCAAACTTCAGAGTTACAGAACTTCAGAGTTACAGACAGGCTTCCAAACTGTCCCAACATTACATACATCAATACCAAATCACAGTTACCAGAGAGGGAAGCATCAACATCTGGGTTTTCAAAGCCGGGGGGCTCTCAACAACGGCTTCCCAGAGTCTCATCTGGTCAAATCACACAACACTTCTCAAAGTGAGCCCCAAAGCAAAGCCTCTCCTAAGGGTTTATATAGCCTTCGCCTGGCTCAGAGAATGTAACAACCTTCTGGACCCACTGCCCAATCACAAAGTATCAAGGTGTGGGCTTTCCTGAAAAACAAGCCTCCCACCACAGGCTCCAGGTGCACTTAAACTAGGGGCAGGGAAGATCTTTAAATTTGCATTTCCATTACACCACCCCAATATCACTTGCTGGAGAGGTCAAAGCTATCACTTTCAAAGAAGTTTTTGTAAGGAGTGGACACATAAATAAAGTTTATTGGAGTAAAAGTTAAATTGGCTGAAAACATTTTACAAAAATTTATTAAAGTCTCCCATTCTAGAGAAAAAATAGAGAGTGCTAAAGAATATAGGGAATTTGAGTTAAGCTCCCCCACTTGACAAAAAAGAGGGGGGAGGCATAGCAGCTATATCGACGGCCCTTTGGCAACACCCCTGGGTACCCTGAAGCCCACACCTCCAGGCAGGGGGATGACCCTCTCTCTTTTCAAACCCCTGGGTCCACAACCAGGCTCTGCATCTGTGGGGAGAGAAGAAAAGCCTCTGTACTTGTTAAGCCCAATTTTTCTACCAATAATTTTTGTATGTGATGAATTGGAAATGCAATTAATGTCATAATGTCATTGTGTTATTATGGTATCTCTAAATTGTAAAATTGTAAAATCCTCTTATACTGTAAAAGTTTGAGTGACCATTGTGAGCCAGAAATGTTGTTAGATAAAGCAGTTTTCAATCTGAATTTTGTTGAAAGTAGAAGATGGAGAAAAAGTTTTGTAAAACCAGCTATGGTACTTTATCAGTTCTGCTAATCCTGTCTTATGTTTATTTCATGTGAATTGGATTTTTTATGTTATAAGATATGACAATTTAAAGCTGTTATATTTGGGAAACAAACAGGTAGTAGTAATAATTGCTGATATTTACTGTGATAGCTGATTGTTCGTTTAAATTTTTGGCTATTCTGGAAATATGCAGTGACTTAAAGTTATAGTTTCCACATTCCTAATGATGAAATGAATGTGCACAGTGAATTGGAAAGGCATTTTGTAGAATTCTTATTGAGCAAATGAGAAACTTGGGAAAAAGGAAGGAAAAATATAGGGATGTAGTTTTCAAGCTTGCTTCATCTAAGGATGTATTTATGTTAATTTGAAGGTTTATGGATCATCATATTCACCATCTATGTGAGATTCCAGAATGTAATTGATTCCTAATGATAAGTTGATTGGGTATGTGGCATCAAGAAAATTTTAATTCTGTGTAACTTCAAAAACTTGATTTTTAAGGTCACCAGATTGGTAATTCATTTGTTTTTATTTCAAAGTTCAAATTTAAGAACATGATAGTTTAAACTTGTAAGATTGTTAACTAAGTTATTTTGGCTACTGTTTTAATGTTAAAACCTAAAATTGTTAATTGATTACTGTATGTGGAAAAGAGGAGATTGGATGAAAACTTTATTCTGACTAGTTCTGCCCATTCAGAACAGTCCTCCTGCATGTATGAGAAGTGGCTAAGCAGGGGCATCATTATTAGCCCTTCCCCGAGTCTTTCCTCCTTAGAATTCATATAAATTTTCCTTATGTTGTAAAACTGCCAAATCCCCTAAAAACTATCTCTATTAGGCAAGGTCATTCAGCCTGGGAAAGGAACTTGTTTAAGTGTAGTTTTAAATGGACCTAACTTGCTAAGAAGTTGCAAACATTAGAAGGATTTCTATCAATTGGCTTTTAGATTTCAGAAGGAAAGATGGTAAATGAATTCCTTACATTTGTGAGACCTGATAAATCTTCATTGCTTAGTGCAGCTCCATGAAAATAAAAATAACTAACTAGCTCTAAGCTGTGATCGGTGAAGCTTGTTGTTTAAGGTAAAAGGCACTTGGGACCATAACTAAATTTTATTTTGTGTTTGAATTTCGGTATAGTTGCATTAAATCAGTTTCTCGGAGAAAATGCCACAAGCTACTCAGAGGGAATGTGATCCTGTACTGCTGAGGGGTGAAAGTCTACATTTGGTAAAGGCAGAATGGACAATCTTAGCCTCTGTCTGGGATGGGATCCCTCCTGGCTCAGTTTACCCATGGGGTTCCTTTGAAAAGGAAAGTTTCCCACTTATTCCTGAGTCTAGCTATAAGATGGAACAGATACTGCCTGGTTGGATATCTGTGACTTTACCTGAATTTAAACAGAGTCAAGGATGTTTTATCCTGTCATATTTGGAATGTCACATGTCCCTGCTTTTTTCCTTCTATAGCAAGTTTCCATGATCAGAGCACGTAGTCAGTAACAGATATGAGTTCTTTCGTGTAAGCTTACTGGAAAATCTAATATTATTTTTCATTTGGAATTGGAACATGTGCAGAAAGCATTCAAATTGCTTAAGATCATTTTAAAAGTTTTCAACTAACTTTCTTCATAAAAGTTTAGTGATCAATTATAAATCTTGAAACTTTCAAAAGAAGGGAAAATACTTTCAGAAGAAATTTTTAAATCTCTAGTGTAATTTTAAGAGGCCTACTAAAACTTCATTTGCAAGATAAATTTATTGCTAAATTAATGTAGTGAGATGTAAATCAGAAGAGATCTTGCTGTTTTGATCTGAATTTGTAGTTATTCCATTATCTAAGCAAAAGTTAACATTTGTAACTGAACGTACATGTAAAAGATTCGATTTCTGAAGTGTCTCTTTCTTCCAGAGTGAATATAATCAGAGGATAAACAAGCTTTGTGAAACAAGAATGTATGTCTACTATTCAGTTGTGAGGTTCAAGCTAGGAACCTCTTTTGTTAAGGGCAGTACAGTTATATTCGTAAAAGAATAAAAACTTATGAGGTATCTTGTCTATGTAGTATGTAGAAATATGAAGGAAAGTGAAAAAGTCTGAGTAATGGCTTATGCTAGCCCACCCTCACCCCACTTCTGGTCAATTTTCTCTTACTTCTTTTTGGCCCTTGTTTGTTTAATCTCTTGGTTAGATTTGTGTCTTCTAGGCTCAGCACCCTTCACTTGCAGATGACAGCTCAGGCTGAGTACCAACCCCTGTGCAAGATCATGACGCTTCACCCCTTGGATCTAGCATCAGCCAGATTCAGGACATTGGCCATGGACCCCACCCCTTGAACGATGGAACCCTGTTAAGGCAGGGACAGCTCTACACCCCTTCCCATCGAGAAGCAGTTCAGGAAGCTGAGACCATCGCCCCTTATTCCCAAATGATTTTGGGTGCCATCTGTTTAAGGGGGGAATGATGGGGTCCTTGGGATGTATATATGTTTGTAACATCAGTCTTTAATATCAATCTGTAACATCAGTTTGTAAATGGGGTGCTTTGGGATCTGTGTCTGTAAAATCAATTTGTAAAAAGCAGCCTATAAAGTCACACTCGCCCGCCACAGTCTCAAAGCATTAACTCTGCCCCTTCCCCCTGCCAGCACTCTGCCCAGCAACAACTCATGAACTGTTTATCTCTGCCTGAAACAATAATCTACTTAGGAATCCTTCACAAAACTATAAACATTTTTAGCTTAGGCAAATGTTATCTCCCTTAGTTAGAGTGGCCAGCTGCACCATAAATTCTTCAGTACCCTATCTATAGGGTAACTCCTTAGCCAATTATATCCACACTGTGTCTCTGATGGCCTTGGTTCCCAACATCTATCTTGTCAAGCCTGACATTGATGGGTGGCAGACTGGGCACTCCTTAGTGGCCATGACCGAGGATTGGCTTTAGTGACAAGTCAGGCCTAAAACCACACCTCCAGGTAGACCCCCTTGGGCTGTTTCCCAGTGAATCATGGGCAATACGCATGCCCAGTTGATATTAAAAGTGCATGGTCCTTTAAGCACTGACTACTCCTTAACTCCTCCCTGTTCCCACCCTTACTCACCTAGTTAGCATAATTGGCACCTGATTTACTGTCTTGACTCCTTAAAACTATACCTGTGATTTCTGTAAGGTTGCAGGTTCGCTAAGAATCCTCGCCCAGTGTGCTGCACATGGTGCTGCGCAGCGTAGCAATAAACTTTACAATTTTGGCTTCAAAGTTTGCTTGAGCCTGGTGAATTCCTTCCAGACTGAATGGCAGGGTTTCTGGTCACTGATAGTGATCAGGGTCCCTGGCAGAGCCTCTTACCCTCCCCCCCTCCTTATTACCTTTCCCTCCACATGCCCAGCAACAGGACATAATGAAACAAAGGAAGGAGTGGGAGGCCCTGATGTTCCAACAAAGCACATTTCTAACAGACAAAATAAGAGAATTGGAGGAAAAGAGCCAGAAATCAAATGTGGAACTCCTACAGGTGAGATTTGTGGGTCCTCATCAGGGCCATTTGTATATGCGGAGAGTAAACTGATGACATTGTCTTTTGCTGCCTTTTCCCTGATGCTTTTTTTTTTTTTTTTGAGACATTTAGGGTTAAGTGACTTGCCTAGGAACACACAGCTGGTAAGTGTCTAAGGTCAGATGTAAACTCAGGCCCTCCTGATTCCAGGGCCAGTACTCTATCCACTCTGCAACCTAACTGCCCCTCCCAGACTTTCTTTTGAGATTTACTCTCGTCTTCTGCTGTGTGTGACTTGTGCTTCCTGGGAAAAAGGCAACAGAAGTCACTCTGAGTGATGAGATGTTTGCCTTCAGGATTTGGCCTAGAGAAATGGGGAGGGCTCTGTGTGCTGATGCTGGGTAGAATGAGTTCATGTGCTGGATTCCTGACCTGTCACTTTGGCTTAGTCACATATGCAAGCAGCAATAGCTGTAGTGACAGGCACTAAAATGAATCAATAAACATTTCTTAAGTGCCTACTATATGCCAGGCACTATGCTAGGAACTCAAATGTGGGACACATACAGAGTCCTATGGAACTGACTTTAGCAGAATCCCAGTCATTCTTATGAAGTTTTTAATGTTTAGCAATACTTCTTCATTTTTTTTAGTTGGGATACAAAATACCTGAATGGTGTTTAATCACACAATAAGAGAACTATGTGGAGAGCAGGCGACCTCTTGCTTGAGCACCTTCTGGCCAGCACAGTACCAGGACTGCACAAGCACCTCCTCAAATCTTAGAAGCTTGTGTTCAAAATCTAGTTTTCCCAAACTGAGGTTTAGTTAGAAAGAGAGAAGGAGAGAAAAGGAGCAGAGAGGGAAGACATATGGAGGAAAAAGGAAAGAAGAAAAGAATAATGAAAGTCCTTAAGGAAGAGCAAGGGGGAGGAGGGGGAAAGGCATTTTATGAGCTGATAGATGATGTCACAGACTCCCTTAGTGGAACCTATTTATGAACTTTACTGACCTTATTCTTTTTCCCTGAATAGGACGTGAACCATATATTTGAAAGGTATGTAACTAGACAGCAGATAATTGTAGAAATTTGGGGCATGGGGCCATGGGACTGGAGAAGAATGGGTTTGTGGGTTTAATCCTAATAGGCAGGGAGCATGGCTTTTAAGAGCATAATAACTCATTCCCTTCTTTTTTGTTTGTTTTTGTCGGAATTACCTGAGAAGGAATTTGAAACCTTTCATTCCTCAGATGGATATTTTTTATCACTATGTGGCAATGGAATTTCTAAAACTCTTTCAGAGTAAGTGTCAGTCTTTTGAGTATGAATCCCTATGTGAGCTTTCTTCACAGCTGAACCAAGAGGCTTGCAAGCTTCCTGTAGAATGTGTGGTGCTGATTCCCTCTGCTTTGAAGACTCTGAAGTCCTTGTGTCCTTAACTTTGAAACCTCCTAGTATAGATAGGGTCATTTTATTGGACTATTCCAGAAACTAGAATAGTGTTCCTGGCCAAGGGGCAGTATTGGAACCCAGACCCCAATGGGGAAAAAGAAACTGAGTGAAGGGAAGAAGTGAACTCAGGGAGATTCAATGACAGGTTTCTCCTACTGAGGCTCCCTGTTTGCATGAGATTAATCTGGTTTCTAATTGGGCAGTCATGGCCTTTCACTGGGGTGCATTTTTGCTTAGAGGCAGAAGACCCTTAGGAAGAGAAATCTTTTGCTGAGGTGAGTTAGGGACACAGCATACCTCAGCATGATTGGCACAGAGTAGGTGGACTGGGAGTGTAAACAATTGTACTACTGCTGGCACCTTCTGTGTGCCTTTTAAAAACTCATTTCTATTTCTTGCTAAATTCTCTCATTACTGCCTGGGGGTGGAAAGTTGGGTAGAAAGGTGTTTACTAAATTTGATAAGATTCTCCCATATCTATGACTTTATTATATCTTTTGGAAGTTAAATCAAAATAATGAAGCCTGAGGCTTCAACTGGCAAAGTTGTACAAATGGCTCCTCTCCTACTGGAGCTACTGTATTTGCTCTGAAAAGGAAAGAGATAAGGCTTTGTTTGATACTCAGACCTTGAAATCATTGGATCTGATGAAATTCCTCAGAAAGGTATATGTTTCTAAGCATTGAGGTGTTGAGGGAATACTCACTTGCACCTTGAGGACTCACTGCTCCAGTCAAAAACTAGAGAAATGAGGACAAAATTTTCTTGGAAACTTTCTCCTCTCTTGGATTAACTGATGGGTTGAAGGAATTTGGGGAAATAAAGGCTTGGGGACCTTGTTTCTCCAATTGCTTTGGGATAGCTGGAAAATCTAATTGCTGTATTATTCCCTAACTCAACTGTTCCTTTTATTTTTTTTTATTTCATTTTTTTTATTTTATAGATGTGACAATACTTCAATGAAATCACTTAATCAAAGTGGCCCTAATATCCATAAAGTCCAAGGACCATATCAGGCTTGTACTATTCCACTGTTCTCATGTATATTAAAACTGTGTCAAGTAGTTAATACTCTCAGTTTCTGGATACATAAAACTATGGGCTGTCTGGAGTGGCCTGTGAACTACTCCTCTGCTGCCTCAGATAGTTAACTCAAACCTTCTCCCAATTTTGGGTCTTGATAAAGAAACTCCCTCTACCTAAGTTTTTCTTGATTGAGCCTGATATTGGCAACTGACCCCAAGAACTGCTCCAATGTTTCAAGGTCTAGTTAGGAATGTTCCCTCCTACATTTGTCGCTGACTGCTTTTTCATCACCAAGACAATTTTTAGGGTATAAAACCTCTTCACCTGAACCTCAGCATGAAATGTATGCTCTTCCTTACATTATCTCCCTGCCCCTCCTGCCAAGTGAGTTTTTGGTAGTCCTAGGGATGAACCACTATCTGTCTGTATTTTTATATAGTGTGGGTATCTTTCCTTCTTTCCTATCTAGCTTCCTTCTGAATGGAATAAAAGTGAAAACTTCTCAGGTAACATTCCAGAAATATGAACAGAACTGTAATAAAGTACCCAAGACTTAGCAACCTGGGCTGGGAGCCTGGGACCCTTGCCTTATTTCCCTGGTCATAAGTTGAAGTTTTTGCTAAGCTTAGCTAAGGAGAGGGGAGGGGAAAGCACAGATTACAAATTTAACCACAGACCCAAATGTCCCAGACTTTTAGCCCTGACCACCATCTGACCTGTGGAATATAAAATTGGAAATTGGAAATCCTGATGCGGAACTCTGGCCAAGTCACCATGTCCTAAAATCCCTATGGTACATAAAATATTATCTGCTTTCATATCTGTATTATATTGTTAGAACATTTATCTTCCACTTTCATATCTAAGTAGATACTGATGACATATTTTGTCTGTTTTCATGTCTGCTACACATGTACCTTTTGCTTTTTGATATTACTGACATTTTACTGCAATGCCAGCAGATTTTTTTTTGGTTAAAGATTGTGGGCCTCAGTTCCTAATGAACAGGAACACGACAGAACAAGGGAGAAGGGATGTTATTGGAATGGGAATCTGAAGATCTTCCCTACCCATAGGCCCTAGGATAGGCTTAAGTGACTCTGAGAACCCTCCTTGATTTGAAAATATACTCTGCCCCCTAATAGGCTGAATGTGGTCACCTGGAGCCAGTAGCAGGCGGCTTGCTTTTCAGCAATGCCAACATCTTGATATTTTGTGATTGGGCACTGTGTCAAGAGGGTTGTGACATTCTCTGAGCCAGGAGAAGGCTTTATAATCCCTGATATGAGGCTTTGCTTTGGGGCTCACTTTGAGAAGAGTTATGTGATTTGACCAGACAATACTCTAGGCAGCCATCAAGCCCCGCCCCCACCCCCACCCCCCTTGAAAACCCAGATGTTAGTGCTTCCCTCATGGTAACTGACCATGTAATGGTCAGACAGTCAGAAACATGCCTGCTGATCTGTTTCAGTCTGTTTGTAACTTCTGCTTGTAACTTGTTTGTATTCTCTCAAGTTTGGGGTGCTGACCTTTTTCACCTGAACTAGGTAAGTGACACATGTTTGATTAAAGCAAGATTGTTAACCCATTTTCAGTTGCTTTCCTTTAGAAAAGCAGATCTAAGAACCTGTGTTGGCAGCCACCCTGGGGATGCTAGGGTGCTTGCTGATACAGGGGAGAAGGGGTGGTCTTTTGAGTATATAACCAAGCTTTGCATTTTATATTTTGCCTCTCCTACTAGACTGCCTCTAGTAGCAAGACTGCACTTCTTGCAAGAAGAAATCATTGAATAAATCCTTCCTGTCCCTACTTAGAGATACCTCTGCTGATTTTTATTTCAGCAAGGTTGTCTTTGTCCCACACACTTCCTATCTTCCTTCTGTATGAGACAGGTGAAAACGTCTCAGGTAGCATTCTAAAATACAGGCAGATTCATAGTAAATTGCCAGACTTAGCAGCCTGAGCTAGCAGCCTGGGACTCTTTCCATACTTCCCTGATCATAACTTGAAGGTTTTGCTGGGCTTAGTTAATGTGTAGGAGGGGAAAGTTTCCACTTTCCACAAACCATGCTATTTGACCTCTACAAATATAAATTTAGGAGAACTGTTGCAAACCCCCCCCCCTTTCCCATTTTGAACCCAGATAGGTCACCATAACCTAGGTCAGCATGTCCCAAAATCTCCATGATTCATAAAATATTTTCTGCTTTCATATCTATATTAATAATGCTGACATTTTCCATCTGCTTTCATATCTATATTGAGATAGTTGACAATTTTACTTGCTATTTAAGCAGATTTTGTGATTAGGATTGGGAGTCTAAGTTCCTGATTAATGAGAACAAAGGACAGCCAGCAGGAGGTGGCTTTGGGTATATAATCAAGGTCTGCTCTTTGTACCTCAGGGGCCTCTCCTACCAAACTGCTTCTGGTGGTGATGACTTCCCCCTTCTTGGCATAGTGGATATAATTAATTGTAAATAAAGCCTTCCTGTCTCTACTTGTATATATCTCTGCTTATTTTATTTGGTCAAGGGCCATTTTATCCCATTCCCTCCCTCCTTCCTTACTCTCTGTCTCTCTCTCTGTCTCTGTGTCTCTCCTTGCCTTTGTCTTGTCTGTACTCTCTTCCTGAGTAACAATTTCCTTCATACCCCTTAAACCCAGTTTTTGCTTTATTTTGGGCTATTAAGTCAAGTAAAGCAATACTCCCTGGCAAAAGAAGATATTCTGATAATATTAACCATAGAAAATACATTATCCCATAGGACAAAATATGACCTCTGGGAACTCTTGAGACTCCAAGGTTAATATTTTTCCCTAGTTCCTTTCCATTTTGAAGGACTGCAATGGATTGGGTACCTAATTCATCTTTGCTATACCATGAAAACCCCAAATTACTCTGTTAAGTTGAACTATCCTTAGAGACATCCCCTACCCTGATACATTTCTTTCTCCTTAGCTGCTTCCTTGTTTCTGTAATGCCCAGGCTGACCCACAGTACTATCATTAATATTTATTCACATATTTTCCCCTTTAGGATAGCTGTAAAAAACCTTTTTTATCATGTTTGCAAATTAAAAGGAATGTCCATATTACACTTAATTTAAACTCCTGTGGCTGAGGCACAACAATGCTATAGTTTTGTGTTTCCAAACCCAATTTTAATATTGCCAGGGACATCTGTACTCAGCAAATGGGGCATCCTGTCATTTCACTTTAGTCCATTCTGGTTAGTTTGATTTAGCTTATTTGGCTTTTGTTGGCTTTCTATTTCAATTACTCTTGACTTCCTTACACATTTTCTTTGATTATTTCTGGTGCCAAAAGACTTTTCAAAACATCTGCAACTTTGGAGAAGCACATGGCTTGAAAAGAATCTGCTTTTGCCAAATCTAATGGCCTTTTTAAAAATCCTCTTCTTAACTTATCTCTAGCCTCAACTCTGTTAATCACTGTCTTCTCCCTGATACTATCACTCTTCTCTCTCCTAGTCTATTACACCTGACTTACCACTCCTACTCAGTGTCCTTTGCTGCCTCTTAGTCCCTGTCATAAGTGCTCAAACTATTCCAGGTCATCCCGCCCCATCCTCGAGGCGTCTCCCTTAGCACCATTCTCATTACCTGGGTCTGTCAACTTGCTTCCCACAGAGGAGGATCTTCTCCAAGCTCTGCACCGGGACTCCAGCGCTGTGCTGCTTTCGGAGCCCATGGAGTCGTGGCCAGGGACCTGCAGAATGGAGATGCAAACCTTTCCCGCAAGGTGGATGTTTGGCGTGGAGCATTCC
This sequence comes from Gymnobelideus leadbeateri, assembly GCA_011680675.1. Lineage (NCBI taxonomy): Eukaryota > Metazoa > Chordata > Mammalia > Diprotodontia > Petauridae > Gymnobelideus > Gymnobelideus leadbeateri. The sequence continues at coordinate 11,864 of WOXC01011528.1, read as the reverse complement.
ACAGGTGAACCTCATCTTCGGGAGGGCTGAGCAGGTAGTCCATGGGAAAGCTCAGAATTGCAGGAAAAACATCAGACTCGAAGCAGGTGTCCTCTGGGCTCGCCCATACTGCGCCCTGAGCTGCTGGAGCACACTCCCTGCCATCCTGGCCCCGCTGCTGCTTCTTCCCCCTCCCGCAGCGCCGGCCCCGCCATCCTGGCCCCCCCAGCTGCCTCTTCCTCCTGCCCCAGCGCCAGCCCCGCCATCCTGGCCCCCCCAGCTGCCTCTTCCTCCTGCCCCAGCGCCAGCCCCGCCATCCTGGCCCCGCAGCTTCCCTTTCCCCCAGTCCAGTGCCGTCCCTGCCATCCTGGCCCCGCAGCTCCCTCTTCCCCCTAGTACAGCGCCGGCCCCGCCATCCTGGCCCCACAGCTGCCTCTTCCCGCCAGTCCTGAGAGGGACCCATTGCTGCTGCCCATCGATTCGGAGTCGACGCGGCCCCGTCCAATTACTTATTTTTTGAAAGACAGGCAAAATTCTGGTGTTCTAAGAGCAAAGAAGAATGTGAGTAAATATAGGAGAGAAATATTTAATAACATTTAAAATTTAGTTTTATAGCCAGCAAACTTCACCAGTGCATTTTATATTGTCAAATTCAAATACATGGTAGCAATATTTTTATGTTCTACATTTGTACTACAAACTCCTTGGAGGAGAGAGACAAAATCCTATCTACAGTTTATATCTTATGCAGGGTCCAAAATGTGAAATTCTTCCTGTGATTCCCTGAAATTGGTCTTTTCATCATTTCTTATATTGCAATTGCATTCAAAGACATCTTGATATAATGTGTACAGCCATTCCCCAACTGATAGACACCCCTTTGATTTCCAAGTCCCTTGTCTCCAAATAAAAAATTGCTCCAAACATATATGTATAGGTGATTTCTTTTCCTGTTTGCTTTGATGTTTTTGATATTTCTTTCTTCTGGGCAATGCTATCTACCTGCCAACTGCCTGTCATTTTTTTAGCTCTAATTTTGCAGACTGATCCATAAGACGTCCAGTCAGTTGGCCTTCTGGGTTGAGAAATTCTTTAATAATTTGACATTGGTTGGTAGGATTGACTGGGATTCCTGGCAGTAAAGAAGGAATTCCACTCCAGGATTACTGAGGTAATCTATACTAGCTCAAATTTCTTACTCATATCAGTCTTCTGGGGCCCAAATATCTCCAATGTTCTTTAAGGTGCTAAGATTAGTTTTCCTCAAAATTTTATATTATATGACGCTGACTAAAGCACAATTAGAATAGGAGTAGAAACCTGTTGCTATAAGTTAATTGCACCTAGAGTACCTGCCCAAAGTCCACCTCAGGCTTCAGGCAGCCTTTAGTAGAACTGATTCATGAACTACATTGATCTTGTTATTTTTTTTCTCCCCTAGAATTTGAGATTCCTTGCAAAGCTATGTTTTCATCTAGACACTAGTTTTACTTTCCATATTGCAGGACTTAGGGGCTCGGCACCCCAAGGTTCTGGAAAATCCTTGTAAAATTTTTGGGCCCTCCCTTTCTGCCAGAGAAGTCCTCTAGCTTTTAAATATTTCCTTCTCTTTTTTTCTTGACATGCCTTATGAAATGAGCATTGTCTCAGTGAGAAGCTGAGATGTGTGAAAGACTTCAGCTTAAAAAGGTCAGGGTCGGGGCGGCTAGGTGGCGCAGTGAGTAGAGCGTCGGCCCTGGAGTCAGAAGGACCTGAGCTCCGACACTTAACCCACACAAACAAAAACCTAGCCGTGTGACCTTGGGCAAGTTACTTAACCCCAATTGCCCTAAAGGGGCGGCTAGGTGGCGCACTGAGTAAGAGCCCCATGCTTAGCCCAACTGGTGACACCCCGCCCCCACCCCACTGATGTGTCATTTTTGGCCTTCAAGGGTAAGGTCTATCAACCAGTGAGATTCTGTATTTCATATTTGCTATTTGTATTGCATATGTGGGTATCAATCCCTAAAAAAAAGGTCCTGGAAGAAGGGGGCATCTCAGATTGTGAGGAAGATCTGAGGTCTTCTCCATTAGAGAGGACCATGGACCCTTTAAGAAAGTCCTGTTAACTTAGAGCTCTGCTTTCTTGTACTTGGGCAATTTTAATCTCCACACAAGGAGATCTGTAACTTGGCTCTTCTGCCTAGAAGTGATAATAACATAGCTCCCTGAGTCAGTCATGCAAATGTGAAAAATGCTATGGAAATGGCGTCCTCTCAAACTTTATTGACTTCTAAACCTTATTGCCCTCTATGGGAATTAGGAATAGGCACAATATTATGGATGAAGACAACCAGACACTCACAGCCTCTCCTACACCCCATGCAAGGGAAATTGATAATCTTATTATCTTCTATGACTGATGAGGAAATTGAGATGAGAGATAAAGTGCCTTGCTCAGAGTAACACAGATAGTTAAAATCTGAGGTAGGATTCAAACTCAGGCCCTCCTGTTCCCAAGGCTTGCAATATATCACCTTTCAATCAATCAATCAATCAATCAATCAATCAACATTTATGAAGTGTCTATGGGCAGGCACTATGACAGTGTTCTACCCCAATAAAGGGAGAGAGAAGATCCTGGAGATTAAATTTATTTTTTTAGCAATCGCAAGTACTTTATTTTTGAGAATTAAGTAACATGAAATGATACAAATAAAATTTGTATAAACACAAATCCACATTTTGTCATAACACAGATGGCAAAGGACAAAAGCAAAAACAAGAAAACTAAATCGGCCACTATACACAATTGGACACAGTTGTGTCACGTACACTAAAAGTCTTTTACAAAATAGTCATCTCAGATCAATAGAAGACCACTCTGCATTCAATGTCATCATCCTGCAAGATAGACCCCTGGAGCATCCGCACCTGTTTTCTCCATGTCCTCCTTTAATGTGGCTGGTAATTGTTTTGGTGATTACCACCCCCTCGGGATGCTTTGCCATACATGTTTTGTTGACCTCGGCCAGGACCCCTAGTTCCACCTCGGCCACCTGCCGCAGCGCCCCTCCCTCCTGTCTGTTGCTGTTGCTGTTGTTGCCTGTATACCTCTCTGGGATGGGCAGCTTTGGTTTCACACTTCCCAGAACCAATCTGGTGGTATCTTTTCTCTAACAACTTCTTTACTGGTTCTTTGTCTGTGTAAGTGAGGAAACAGAATCCTCTTCTCTCCTTAGTCTTTGTGTCCATAGGAAGCTCGATGTTCTCGATCTCTCCGAACTTCCCGAAGTATGCCTTGATCTGCTCCTCGGAAGTGTCTGGGCTCAGGCCGCCCACGAACACCTTCTTGGGCGGCTCCTTGTCCTTCAGCGGCTTGGCCCGTTTCGGGTGTATCCGCTTGCCGTCCAGCTTGTGCTCCTTGAGCTCCAGCACCTTGTCCACGCTGGCCCTGTCTTTGAAGAGCACGAAGCCGAAGCCCCGCGATCGGCCCGTGACCGGGTCCCTCTTGACTGTGCAGTCCACCACCTCCCCGAAGCGGGACAGGTACTCGGTCAGGTTTTTCTTGCTCGTGTCCCAGCTCAGCCCTCCGATAAACATCTTACTGTCGTCCTGCTGGTTCTTGCTGGCGTTGATCTTGGAGCCTTCTTCGAACTCCTCCATGTTGCTGTGCTGGTTCACGGCCGGGGGCAGGAGGTGCAGAGAGGCAGTCGCAGTGGTGGCGCCTTGGATGGAGCCGGATTTAAAATGGCCTCGGAAGAGCTGCAGATTAAATTTAAAAAGTGGATTTTATTACCACAGGACAGTCAGGGTGCATGGTCACCCACATCAGTGCTTTGGCACAGACATTGTGCCTGTTGTTCTTATAGAGGCTCCATAGCCAGGTTACTTAAGCTGAAATTACAGTGATATAAGCTGAAACTACAGTGATTGGTCAGTGTACATTTGAATTTTCAACCAGCTGGAAACCCTAGGATGAAACTCCCGCCCAGGGATCAATTAGGGGAAGGGAAGATGTGGGGGTCCTGTTTGTCCAGAACAAAAATTAGGGGAGGGGAAGGTGGAATTGACTGCTTTACAAATAAAGGGAAGGGGAAAGTGGAGTTGTGTCCAACAATAGAAGCTTTCAAGGATTATCTCATTTGATTCTCACTACAACTCCAAGAGTTATGTTATTTCCCAAATTTTACCATCGAGGAAACTGAGGCAAAGAGAGGTCAAGTTATTTGGCCAGAGTTAAACAGCTAAGTAAGTGTCTGAGGCTGGATTTGAACTCAGGCCTTCCTGATTCCATGCCCAGCACTCTATTCATAGTGCCACATATCTAAGAAGAACAACAAAAACAATTAAAATAGTAATTGATAGGTAAATAAAGGGTCAAATTAAGCAATTTGGAGTCAGTGCCTTTGCTCATCCTAGTTTAGCCACTTTTAATCTGTCTGAAGTTGGCCCCATCGCTAACAACCACCTATTAATCTCTTCTGGTCTCAGTTTCCCCTTCTCTATAATGAGATGATGGGGGAGGGGGTGGTGCTACATGGCACAGTGAGTAGAGGACTGGCCCTGGAGTCAGGGGGACCTGGGTTCAGATCCAGACTCACACACTTGACACACTAGCCTTAGCTGTGTGACTTTGGGACTCCTTCTTTTGATAACTTTCCAAGCCTCTATCCCTTAAAAATCCAGCTTTGTGGAAACATCTTAGCCCAGAGCAATCACACAACACCTAAGGAAGTAGATGTTTGGCATATATGCATATATATATTTCTATTTCCCCAGGGCACTTTCCTACCCATGTAACATGTATGGAAGGCCCTCGATGGATGAATGAGTCATCCCCTCCAAGAAAACCCTCTTGGGATTTGTACCTCCTTATTCTCACTTATCCTATGGCACTGTATGAATCTAAAAGGTCATATCTCAGTCAAACAATCAAGTACTATTTCTTAAGACATTACTTAATTATTAGGGTTTGAACTAAGCATTGGGAGATACAGAGTAAGACAGAAAGGAGATTCCAACCCTCAGGGAGCTCGAATTCTAAGAGGAGAGATGACCTGTAAGGCAACAGGTATTTACAAAATATTGTAAGACTGCTTAGAAAGTAATAAGCATCTGTGTTCTCCCTTCCTTCCAAATCGGACTTTCACTTATATAATGCCCTAACTACTAACACAACACTACACAAAAGTCAACTGATACACAAAACAAACACGTCTTTAAAAGAGACAGAGGTACATTTTTTTAAACTTTACTTTGGGGCCAGATTAGTCATTAGCATTACGGTTTTGTTCCATCCTTTCTTTGCATGTAGGCTTTGTTTATACTGGTTTTCCAAGTTGTATGGATTTTTTTCTGCATTAGAATTTTAGCTTTCCTTGTTTCTCTGATACAACAACACTGTTCCATGCTATTCAATTACCAGTTTATTAGACAATACCCAGTCTATGGGAATCTACTTTGTTGGAATTCCTTGCTACCAGGAAAAAGAGTTGTGATAAATGTTGCATTGTTTTTTCCTTCTTTAACCTCCATCGGATATGTACCTAGGAGTGAGATCTCTGGGTATGGAAGCTGGACACCTAAGCCCCATTTTTAAGGATAATTACAAATTATTGTGCAGCATGAGTGGCCCAACCCATAGCTCCACCAGTAGTGCCTTGGGCTACTTGTCCTTTCCCAGCCCCTTCAGCTTCATCTATTTCATCACTTCTTATGTTTGCCAATTTTAGGGGGTGAGGTGATACCTGTGAAACTTTCTAACCATTAGGAACTTGGAGTGTTCTATCACATAGGAGTTGCATTTAGGAACATTTGCAAAATTCATAAAGGTAGGAATCTGGGATAACTAGATGGAGGTGGGAAATTTTTAATCTTCTCTCCTCCTTTCTGCTCAGCCAAATCTGTTTCTCTGCCCTCTGTTGTTACTGCTGACCCCATCATCAGGCATTCTATCCCCTTTTCCACTTTTGCTGTCTTCAGGAGAACTAATCCCAGGGTTTTGTTTATGTTGTTTTTTTTTAATTCATTACACAGGAACATACCCCTCCACCTCTTTGCATTCCATGGTTCAGAATCAAGTCCTCAACCTCCCTGACAACTTACCTCTGTGTCTTCAGAGAAGTGTGCTTCAGACTCAGGGTTCTGCCTTTTTCTCTGCTTGTAGCACAGGCTGAGAATGTCTGAGCCTGCCTTATTCTTGCCTCTTCATATATCCCTGGAACCCTGAAGGCCCTCCTTCCTTCAAGCTGTGAATTCCTGGTTGTTACCTGAGGCTTGTTCACACCTTAGTAACTTTTCCCTAGTAGAGCTGAGAACCAACAGACCATGGACCTAGGAGTCACACTTCTCACCTCCCCTATCACCTTCCTTGTTCTCAAACAGTTTAAAATGGAATTTTCATTTCTTCTATGAAAGCTTTCTTTTTTTTTTTTTTAACTTAGTGATTGTCTTTTGTTTTGTTTTGTTTTTTTGCCTTTTGGAGGGCAATTGGGGTTAAGTAACTTGCCCAAGGTCACACGGCTAGGTTATTTATTTGTGTGTGCCTTAAGTGTCTGAGGCCAGATCCGAACCAAGGTGCCGCCCCTATGAAAGCTTTCTTATCAGGGAAACTGATGCTCCCCATTTGCTGAGAGGGAAATGGGGTATATGTACCAAATGAAAAGGAATGTTTTCCATAATGGCTTCGTTAAAACAGTTTCTGTATCAGAATTCCTTTGAAATAATATTGCTTATTGACATCTTTTATTTTTGCATCACCTTCATTTGTGAGTCTATTTCATATTTTCCTCTAACTGGCAAGTCATTTTTCATAGAAAGGTGGGGCGGTTAGGGAGAGGGAAGAGAGGGAATAGTCCTAAAAAAATAACCAAACTCCAACTCATGTAGTCCATACTTCATGCCAATTATATATTATATCTGCAAAGAAAGAAGGTTAGGAGCATGGCCTCAACTCTCCTTCAGGGCCAAAGTTGGTCATTACAGTTCTTTTGCCTTCTCTTTATCTTTTGTGGGTCTTTTTAGTTACATATTGTCTTTAAACATTGCTTTCCTGGTTCTATTTTTACATTTGACATCAGTTCATATAAATTTTCTGGTGTTTCTCTGAATTTCTTGTATCCAGTGGCAGGTAAGTTACCCAGTGGAAAGAGTGCTGGCCCTATAGCCAGTAGGACCTGAGTCTAAGTCCAGTATACTAAATGCACTTACTAGCTTTGTGAACCTGGAACTGGGAAGTCATTTAAGTTCTGACTGTCTCAGTTTCCTCAGCTACAAAAAGAGTACCAAAGCACTTAATTTGCAGGGTTTTTATGGTGGTCATATGAGATAATATTTGTAAAGGGTTTACTACTGTGTCTGGCATATAGTAGTAAGGAGGTGCAGGCTCTGGAAACCCCCTCTTGAACTCTGATTAAATCATCCCTTTGGATGAGGCATTTGCATGAGGCCATGAGCCTGATGTTGTGGCTGGGCCCAGGCCTCAGTTACTAGCCTAGCCCTCCATTGTCCATCTACTTCCTACCCTTGAGCCTATCAGAATACTAATCCACCCTTAAACTGTCCTAGCCCACCATTGTCTATAGTCTCCAGGTAGCCTCTAGCAACTTGCCACCCTTAATCATTCATTGACCTCATCTGACTTCTTCTGAACACTCTCCCCAAACTCTTCTAGACCACCCCTAGATTCCTCCCACAACCTTTGATAAGACCCCATATCAAACCATGTGCTATGAGGACATCATAGAATTTTCTAGCACAAACTTACTCTGTGTTCTATACAAGCGAACTTTATTTTGGGATTAAATTTTATGTTTATTTTTAGTTTACATCATTCATTTCCACGAGATTTTGAGTTACAAATTCTTTCCCCATCTTTCCCCTACCCCCCCCCCAAAACATCGATCCTACTGAATACCACCTCCCCTAATCTGCTCTCTCCTATACACTTCCCCATTCCCCCTCCTCTTTTCCAGTGAGGCTGGTTGAGAGCTCTATCCCACTGGTGCTTCCTGGTTTCATTTGATCAGTCAGGCCTCCACTGGGGTAGTCATGGAACTACTACCCCAGGGTAGTAGCTCTAAGGGAAGGCCTGTAGTAACACAAGAGATATCTCCTCCTATCCTGGGTTGGAGGCATTAGGATATCTGCACATGGGGCTTGGTAAGGGCTTTTTTCCATTCATGAAAGGTGGAAGGAAACTGGAAATGATACTGAGAGAGATTTCTTAGTGCCCCGTAGGGGCCCTTTACTAAGGAATTATTATATACCTACTTCCTACAAATTAGGGTAAGAAGAAGGCCCAGGTCCCTTATGATAGTCCCAGGGCAAAGAACTTCCTATATTAGGGATTAAGCTTTATTTAGACATATTCTTGCTGACACCTTCTGTATGATCTTAGAGAACTCACTTCCACATGGGGCAAAGTGTCCTCATGTCTATGTCTGCCTAGGAGTAGCAGGTGGGAAGAGTGTTTTACTAAAAGACTAAATGAGATCTATCATCATGTGATTAGATCTTTTGGAAGTGAAATTAAAATCAAGGAGTCTGAAATTGGAACTGAAGTAGTATGCCTTGACATTTCACTGAAATTGGAACAAATGGCTTCTCTGTGTGAGGGCTGCCTTCTCTCCTCACTTTTTCAGATGAGGAGACTGAAGCAAACAGGGTTAAATGATTTGCCCAACTAATAAGTGAGGCCATATCTAACTGAGGCCATATTTGACCTGGAAGATTTGTCTTCCTGCCCTAAGGCCTCATACACTATCCACTGTACCACCAGAAGCCCTTGCTAATTATACTGGTCCCTTAAGTGTTTAGCTCCAGGATGGCTCTTAGTTAATAGGAAAGTGGTTTTTCATTTCTTTGCCTGAGTCAGGAGAGCTGGAAAGACCTGGACATCAAGAGGCCGGTAAAGTAACTTTAGGCTAAAGAAAACAGGTCAATTTGAATAAAATTAAAATGCTTGAAAGAGAGGTCTTGCTCTTGCCTAGAAATGCTGTCCCTTTCCCTTACCATAGCAAAGCTATGGAGATCTGCAAATATCTAAACTCTCCCTCTCACTCAGGACTGAAATGCTATTGTTTTGGACTAATAACTTTTCTTCCCTATAGCATCTAAACTGGAGAACCGAAAGTATTACGACTTGGATGGTGATAAAGAACTATCATGTTTAGAACTGACTCCTCAGGAAAGAAATTTACTATTTACACAACTGGCCATGTTAAAGCTGAGGCCACCAATGGAACAAGATGCCTAGCTCCATGGTCCCAGGATACGATTGGTAACAGAACCATGGAAATTCTGAGTGATTTCTCTTTGGGGGATAACTAAACTAAGCCTTTTTACCTCTAGGCAAAAAGCAGTATGTGCAAATCGCCCTGCATCTAAGCTTGGGTCATTTTTGTATGTATGGTTTTGGATCTGTTTTATTTAATAAAGCTCACTTCTTGGGAAATATTAATTCCTATCACTTTCATATTTGATTAGTCATAGAATTCTAAGTCTAGAACAGGGGCTCCAGATCCATAGACCCTCAAGATCAGTGGATAGATTTGAAGGGGTCTGATTCTGGATAAGAAAAAATGGCATTTTGTTTGCTTATTTTCATTCTGTAACTCTTGTGACCCTCTTTTGGAGGCAGGGGGATTATTGGCAAAAGATTCTGGAGTGTTTTTAAATGAGTTTGTGGAACTAGATCATTGTTTAAGGTTCCCAGACAGCTTTACATCTTTGGTCTTTGATAATAAAGGAACTTTGCTGAGAGAGAAACTGATCTTTCATATACTTTGAAATCTCTTTCCCATGGGGAATAAGCTAGGGTAAACAGGCTAGCTAAAAGCAAGCATGCTTACAGTCAATAAGTTTGAGTGGGGTCTGAACTTTCATATGATTCAGGCATTTCCCTCCTTTACTTATTTGCTTGTAAGTGGGAAAGACTGAGTTAAATCAACAACAAAATTCCAGTTACCAAGTCTCTCCTAGTAAAACCCTTTTGTACACTATCCTCCCCCTCAGACCTTTCAGCCCCAGAGTACACTCCTTAATCAACCAGCTGCATTTCTTAAGTGCTTTCTAAGTGCCAGGCTCCATTAAAAGTCCTGGGGACACAAAACAAGACAAAAACATTATCCCACCCCTCAGGTAGCTTACATTCCAATAGGAGACACACATTGAAAACAACTGTGTATTATGAAAGCATATAATGGAAAATGCTCAGTCTGGCATCAAAGATGCCAAGTCATCCAATGCATCCTGGACCATCTTCAGTGTTCTTAATTTTTGTCTTGATACTGAACTTTGGTGACTCAGGAAAACCGAGTGAGGCAGATGGTTTTGTGCTACTCTGTCTCATAGAAATCCAATTCCCAGGCAAATCCAGTCACCATCTGCCTTGCCCCACCCTCCACCCTCACCCCTCAAAGTCATTGATCCTATTCAGAAACTAAGATTGGACTACAAAGATACTAGGTGTCAGGGAGGAGCTGGAGAAAGATAATTGGACTGAAGGGGGAATTTCAGGAGGGAGCTTGGTTCCCAAGAATCAAACAAAATAATTAACTCACTTGACCAATTAATCCACATAGCACCTAGTAAGTGCATGACTCTTAGGCACTCTTTCTTTTTTTTTTTTTAAACAAATGCTTTATTAACTTCTGTTTTACATCATTCATTTCCGCTAGATTTTGAGTTACAATCATTTTCGCCCCATTATTCCCCTACCCAAACTCCCAGAACAGTAATCCCACAAGATATTGCTTCTTCCAATCTGCTCTCTCCCATACCTTCTCCCATACCCCCATCGACTTTTCCATTAGAGGAAGGTGAGTCTTTGCATCCCAATGCCTGCACATCTTATCTCCCTATTACAAGCAAAAGAGTATTAATAATGGTATTTATATATATTTGAAACATTTAATGTTACGACCTCGAATTTCAGATCCATTTCCTTCCTCCCTTGTCACCCATTCCCTCTTGGGAGATAAGTAATTCATTATATGTTGTACATGTCTAGCTATGCAAACATTATCATAGTAGATATATTGTACAAGGCTGCTTATAATTCCCTCCCACTCATCCCACCCCCCACCTGGTCCATTCCCTACATGATCCTGTCCCTCTTTTATAGTGGGTACTTCCAACCTCCCCTCACCCCAAGGATGCCCTCCCATCCATCATCCCTCCTCCCATCCCCTTCCCCCTATCCTGCTACAGGTTGAGATATCCCATTTAGTATGTATGTCATTTTCTCCCTGAACCAAATTCAATGTGAATGTGGTTTTGCCTTTTTAGCCTTCCTTATTCTCCCCTCTTTTGCAACCACTTCCCCTTGCTTCTTCTGCATGGGATAGTTTACACTACCCTGTCTCTCCCCATCTCCTCTTGCCACTTTCCTCTCTCACCTCATAATTTCATCCCTTTAGTATTCTCCCTTCCCAACAAATTCAACTTATGCCCTCTGTCCATATATAACTGTAACCATATACACACACATTCACATATGTATTCATATGACCACACCCCCTTCTTCCATTATTTTCATAGTGAGAAAGATATCATCAGTCACAGTTATTGCTTTTCCATATAGGAATATAAATAGTTCAACTTTGATAAATTCCTTTTGATTTCTTTTCCCTGATTACCTTCTCAGGCATCCCTTCCTTCTTATGTCTGGGTGTCAAATTTTCTATTCAATTCTGGTTTTTTCCTCAAGAATGCTTGAAAGTCCTCTATTCCACTGAATGACCATATTTTCCCCTGAAACAAAATACTCAGTTTTGCTGGGTAGGTGACCCATGGGTTCATTCCCAGTTCTTTTGCCCTCTGCAATATCATATTCCATGCCCTTCGATCTCTCAGTGTAGAAGCCGCCAGGTTCTGGGCTATACGGATTGTGTTTCCACAAT